>JAUZNJ010043458.1:0-92470 GCA_034780135.1 Jordanella pulchra | reverse complement strand
TCTCTCATACCCCCTTTCCTGTCAGCCTACTGTCAGAAAAACGAGCCACTAGTGCCGTAAAAAGCTCAAAAAAAAACCCAAAACATCGAACTATAAGCTGAACCTGAGCAGATACCCTGACTAATAAAGACCAACAAAAAAAGGGATATCCTGTGTAATTACCATGTTAAAAAGGAAACTATTACTAAAGTTTATGGCTGTTTATTAAATCTTTCCATCTATGCATCACAATTTAAATAACTAAATACAACAAACACTTACTATAGCTGTAATGATCTTTGTTATTGCATTGAACCATTGGGGATAATTGCTTTTCTGTTTTGAATTAAAGCATCACATTAGATTTGGCATGTTTGCTTTAATTTCTTGAATACCTACTGTGCTTATATGTACATGCTTGCTTGCAATGGCCAATTATTCTATTCCTTAAAATCAATGGGTAACAAAAAAAAAAAAAAGAATGGTGGAACAAGAATATATTATTATGCGCCAATAACAATAATCTGTGACATTTGCAAACCACCAAAATTGTCAGAACACTCAGGATTGATAGAACTGTTTCCAACCTTTTTTGTTTTACAGCAAAGTCTCAATTTATCTTTCTAAATATAATTGAATGCAGTTATCAAGTATTAAGAAGGACAGTCGGATTACCAAATTCAACTACAGCTGTAAAATAACCTATTTGATAATGTAATCAATATTCCTATGATGAATGATGCCTACAATGAAAAGTATTAAAACGACCTTCTCTTGACAACCAGTCAAGAAGATCAGGCAGATCAGGCACTGGAAATTCTTTTGTAAGCCTTAAATAAAAGATGTAAAAATGTGAATGTCCAACACAATTAAAATATTATTAAGACAAAAAAGAGATGTATTTGACAAAAAATATGCCAATAAGTTACTGATGGTATGGAAGATTAAAGTAAAATATAAAACTAACCCTAACCAGTTTAAATACACCATTAGAATGACAAACTACATCATGTGCTTTGAGATCACTCTGTGATCTCTATTATTGTGCTATTAAAACTGCAAGCTTTAAATAAAAGTTATTATGAATGCAACACCTTTACAATTCTGCCAGCTTCTCCTGAACAACAATTTGTGTTGCTGCGGTTACTGATGTCTTGTGTCAACGATATAGTTCTTTCTTATAAGGGAGATCACCACCAGTCTAAAGGATACCTGTATACATAGAACTTAATAATTTAATAACCCCAGTTTCTGGGTGGCAATATTAACTCAATATTGTCAAACTTGATGTGCTTAACTAAAATAAAGTCTTTTTCTGCATTGTGCTGTATCACAAACTAAATCTTGGGAAGATGTTCATAATATTTAGAGTAAACTTCAGGATAACTTGTAGTGTAGAAGATTATACTCATAGTTCACTCTCTGTTTTAGTTGTTGATAACAAAATATGGTAAAGTGGGGTCATTTAGTTTACCTGTGGTCTTCTTTTTATCCAGCCCCTTCCCCACGCAGTGTAAAGCTGCGGTGACCACAGTAGGTTCTGAGAAACCCAGCACCTTTTTCACAGTGCGCTCCACCCAGGGTCTCAACTCCTCCACCTCTCGCTTTGGCAGAGACATCCTCCAATACTGCAAAACACATTAGTTCAGTAATGTTACAAATCTGTCTTCATCTCAAGCACAGTCTTTTAATGGGTAAAAAAAGCTTATGTTTAAATAAATTCTCCAATAAACTGATTGTCACAAACAAGACGTTGCATAAGCACAGCCACCGAGAGCTGTATTAAACGTCACTAAGTAATACAAATCACAAATATATAGACCAAAATCTAAGTCTATCAGTCACTTGTTAAATACTAAGCCACAACGTGAGCACAGTTATGCTAACACAGAATATCAAATTAGCAAAGATCAATCACATCCGCCAAAACTCCTCGGTAACCTGCTAACCGACGTTAGCACACTGCTGTGTGTGAGCTACAAACACTTAAGTGTTTTATTCAAAAAAGACGTTTCAAACCTCTCGTATTTGAAGACTGACCTCCGAATACGCGTTTGAAGTACAACGTGGGCAACGGTGGTTAAGTTTTAGGTGCTTATAACACAAAACCGTTTAAGTTTTCCTACAAAACTTTCCGTTTAGCCGCGCCGTTCACGCGACGTTTCTGTTACAGGACCCGGAACAGGAAATTAGAATCTCTTCTTCTTCTCTGTTATTTTTTGCAGATATTTTACTCTTCATTGTTAGTATCTCCTCCTTAAGACTGCACTAGCAGCTGTCCACTTTTCTCATATGTCTTTAAAAACGACAATTTAATGAATAACATCAACGAGATATACTGTTGATGTGTTAAAAATATTTTTTTCAGATTATTTTTAGTTGACGTATAGATAAATAAAAACAAAAATACGAAATATAAATAGTCTTGTCAGTTTTAAACAAACCATGCAGTAGGCCTACCAGTGGAGCTCTATGTCTGTCTGGTATGCCATTAACTTACTAACTTTCTATTTGATAAAAAACTTAAGAGACTCTTTTGTTTAACACAATAATTTCACATGTAAAATAATAAAATTGAGCAGTTTGTGGCTTTTTTATTGTTATATTTATTTTGTTCTGTTTTTTTCCATTATTCAAAATAATAATGATCCAAAACATGGGCAAAACTGCAGGGATAAATGACTTAACAGGCAGAAAATGAGCCTTTTTCTTTGGCTATATCATTCTCCGGAAATCTAAGAAAACCTAACCAGTGAGTTAAACACTGAGTAACCCTAACAGAAAAAAAGGATGCTGGCCTGCCTAGAAATCTTGTGTAAAGAGTAGTGGTCTAAGTTCCCTCTCTCCGAATGCTACTACTTTGTTAAAAGTCAGTGGCAAAGTTGAAGGGCTCTCCTGTTAAATAAAATAAGTTATATTGAATCTTTTTTTTTTTCCTTTATATTTTGTCTGCCAGGTAAGATTTTTATTTGCTAAAACTAAGCATTTCTGTAACTAGATGCACATGAAAACAGTCTCATTAAATTTTGCCTAACTGGAGCCCATTAACCGCAGCTAACTAGCTCAAAACACATGGGATTATCTGAGGGCCCACCCCTTCCTTTTGGCTTTCTTTGCGTGATGTGGGTCATCTCACTGCACTTGTAGTAGTGTGCGTGAGTATGAATCAGTGGTAGTAAGCCTGAGGCTGCACCGTTTACCCCCTCCTCCTACAACAGACCGGATCTGCATTTTCACAGCAGTAATGCAGAGAGTGGCTGTTAGGACAAAACTGAACACATACACACTTTATTCAGATGATGCCATTTTTCAATGAATATGATGACAGGACATTTGCATCTCAACAGTCTATGATCATTTCTTCTTCTACTCATTCATTTTGGCAACACCACTGTAACTTCACCTCTATATCACATACTTACAATGGGATTGTCCATGGTTTTCACATCTCTATTAAAGTACATGGAAAATTCATTAGAAATTTTAAGGAAACTTCCTACAATAGTAAGAAAGAATGTGAATATTTATTTGACAAACCTTTATAGGAAAATGTTGGATTCCTGATCTATTTCCTGAATATGACTCTGTAAATATCTTGATTAAAAATAAACTCTTAGGTATGGTGTATCTGATAAGTATTTCTTTTGCAACATTTTATGTTAGCAAATTGGACTCAATTCATTTTTCAGTCAAAACACATTATGGTAAAGAGAGAAAAAAAGGTTCAAAAGAAAAAAGGCCACAGGTACATAATTGTGCACGTCCTTTTATATGATACAAAAAACTAAAGCCAGATACATCCTATCACTTCAATCATCCTTTAGTTGCTTCTACAGCTTAACTGGAGTCAAGTTGTATTAAACTCGACTATTTCAACTTGATGTAGAATAAAACACAACTGTTAACATGATGCTTCTGCATTATGCAGCGCTTATACAGCATGATGAGAAATTATTTCATAAAGTTTCAGGAGTTATCTGAAAAACACGAGAATGTCTCAAAGCACAAATTTGGGAAGTGATAAAAAACGAAGATATGGCAGCAATGACTGTGCCAAAAAGTATTGCAGTCTATATTTTTTGGAAACAGATGAAGCCTTGAACAGTTTGATCCTGCTTAGATCTGAGTGATATATGAAATAAATCATTTAGAGAAGAACAGTATTTGATCAGAGAAGTTAACAAGCCCTCAATGGTCCACTAGGCCAAGCTCCACAGGTTGGTTGTGGAAAAAGGAGACACATGAATAGTCAGTGATTGCTATTTACTCCAATAGTCAGCCTTTTATGGTAGTGATTCCAGATGGGCAGGACAGCATTCTTCATTCTTGAGGAA
Source organism: Jordanella pulchra (assembly GCA_034780135.1). NCBI lineage: Eukaryota > Metazoa > Chordata > Actinopteri > Cyprinodontiformes > Cyprinodontidae > Jordanella > Jordanella pulchra. The sequence goes on along the minus strand of JAUZNJ010043458.1, from coordinate 88,157 downwards.
ATGCACCTTAACAATGGTCAGACCAGCAACAAACATTTTTTGTCTGAACCCAAACTGCCACGTCTGGAGAAAAACAGGGACTGCTTAATTAGAGAGCAAACCTAATCCTGGCTAAAACATGGTGGTGGTGGAATCATGCTGATGTTCTGGATTAATAGATAAGATAACATAAGCCAAATATATAGAGAAACTAAAAAAAGAACTTAATACACAGCACATACTCAACAGTAACACAATGCTGAAAAATCAAGATAACAATAGAAAGGCTATTTCATTGATGGAAAGACCTAAAAACGTCTTTCTGCTGACCTGATAAACAGAAAAGAAGAAAGATTATCAGAAAACATGTGTGAAAAGCCTCTAGAGATATAATGAGGAACAGAAACTTGTAAGGGAGGCTAGAGATGTTTTTAATGTGTTGAGAAAGACTGTAGAATCTGCAGCACATGTTTTTTGTTGTGTTCTTTTTAAGCGAAATTGCAAAAATCTTTTTTTTTTTTTTTCTTTGCTCAGTCATTATTAATGCGTGAGTGCAGAATTTTAAGGTTTTAATAATCTACTCAATTTGGGGGGAATGTTGTAACATCCAAATTAGGAAAAATCGGAAAAGTGAGACCATACTTCAATAATGCAACTTAGAGAAGCCTTTTCTTTGAATGCTCACCTGTATGATAAAGCAGTTATTCAGATAATTCATTTTTAGAAGTTTTTCAGTACTTATTTGTTTGTTCGAATAAAAACGTAAAATGTTATCTACATTTCTTCATATTACAATTTCTTCTACCTATTCTGGTAAAAAATTCTGAACCTAACATAAACCCTTTTCTTTGTAAAGGAAGCTTTTTAAACAAACACATTCTTTACTAAAAATGATTTTGTAAATGAAATAATTAGGGTTACGGTCAGGATAAACAGATAACAAACTCCCTCACAAATCCAGCTGAGTTATCTTATGGTCCATCACATGTGCTGACTCCCCCCATTTAGGCCCCTGCCTTTCCTGCCAGCTCTATTATGTAATGACCCCACAGCACATAATATGACAATACCACAGATATTTCTGTGTAACAGGTAACCAAAAACACACTGACTCTTCCAAACTGGCAAACACAGCTTAACAAGTGGCCATAATACAGTTATCTGATGATGCCAGTGTAAATATAATGCATGTTTATCACTAGAGGCAAAAATAATTTCCCAAATTTATATGCTACATGGGTCATAATGTATTTAGCTATTTCATTGCATTGCATCAAATTTATATTTAGCCTAATTATCATCCACAGAAACAGTACAAGACAATGCTGAGTTTAGGATTAGTTCACTAAATTGTTTATTTCTTAGCTGATTCATGTGTTTTTGCACATTTAGATTTCTTCTTTAGATTCCTCCCAGTATGTCTGCTGCTTTTCTATGTAGAGCTCTTTTGTTAATCATTCTTGGCTTTCACTTTAATTTACCCTAATAGTGTCTCATAGCCTCCTGTTTACTCCCACCCGCTCTCCATGCTTTGTCTCCTGATTCATCTTTGTATATAACCTGTCCGGATTTCCCCCCTTTTTACTGGTTCGTTCTGTTCTTTTCTCCATACCCAATGCATTCAGGTTCCCCATTGTTCCTGCACTCACACTTTGCATTTGGTTTCTAAATTTGGACATAATATTGGATGCTAAGGTGAAATTAAAAAGAAAAATCACTTGTTTGAAGGAATGTAATAATTTTGACTGAACACTTTGGAAGTTTGGAAGAAGCAAACAAACTTTACAGTTTACAGACAAAAAAAACAGGCAAACATAGTAAAGTGTGTGTTTCGCAAAAAAGCATATATATTACAAATAAATCTGGTTAGTTGACAAGGCGTTATTCTGACTGCTAAACAAAATCCTTCTTGATGGTTTCAGGTCCTTCCCTCCATTTTTATGGGAAGGAACAGTAACAAACATCTTATCAGCTAATTAGAAGCAAACTATGAGAAATATCACTTTGGTCAGCCGAAAAAAAAGCCCCCCCCTCCAAAAAAAAAACAGCAAAACTATCTTATTTTGTACTAACATATCCTGTATACAAGCTTGCATTTTGTTGAATATTATAATTCTGTTGAATAAATAGGCAAGATCTGCTTTTCAGCAAATATTGTTTTCAGATGAGCATTTCCAGCATGAAATGAAATATGAGAGATTAGAAAAAAGATAATTTTTCTCATTAGAAAACATCCAGTATGAGAAAACTACTTCTGATGCTTCTGATGGCTCATATTTTAGTCGAATTAAACTGTTGTTTTAGTTGCCTAATATGTTGTTGAAATTGATACGCTGGCACTTATTCAAATAGTGCAGAATACATTTTGGCTGCCCTGATGGATTTTGTGCTGGTTTTCTGAATTACAACCGATCAGACAAAGAACAGTTCAAAACGCCCTTATGGAGGCAAAGAAATTGAAGGATGTTACGTCATGCGGTACAGGAGAGCCAGGACCCCACCCTGGAGCCAGGCCTGGGTTTGGCGTTGTTCAGTGAGCGCCTGGTAGTTGGCTTCTTTCTTGTAGAAAATCAGGTGGAGGAGGCTGATTGTTGAACCTCAGCGGAACTCAGTCCCCCGGGTGAAAGTCCAAACCAGTCAGCCAAAGGGATATCCCATTGGCCAAGTTAGTCAAGGCACATGATCAGTCGGAGGCATAGTGACAGTACCCCACACTGTCACAGGTCCACATATGTTTTGTGGACCTGGAGATCGCATTTGACCATGCCCCTCATGGTGCCCTGCTGGACAAGCTTCAGGAGTATGGAGACGGGGGCCCTTCACTAGGGCCTATCCAGTCTCTGTACAAGCGAAGCAAGAGTTTGGTCTTCATTAATTCGTACCTGTTACTGGTGCATGTTTTACTCTGACAGTGCTGCCTTCTGTAAAAAGCAACTGAAATTAGCTTTCTCTGCAGGGTGGCTGGGCACCCCCTTAGAGACAGGGTAAGGAGCTCGGTCATTCAGGAGAGGTTCGGAGTAGAGCCACTTCTCCTCCACATCAAAAGGAGTCAGCGTAGGTGGCTCGGACATCTTTTTCAGATGACCCCTGTATGCTTCCCTTGGGCGGTGTTGCAAGTACGCCCCCCAGGGAGGAGACCCAGGGGACAACCCAGGATATGCTGGAGAGGCTTTCTCAGCTGTCCTGGGAGTGCCTTAGGTTTCCCCCAGCAGAGCTGGAGAAAGTGTCTGGGTAGAGAGAAGTCTGGGACTCTCTGCTGAGACTGCTGCCCCCATAGCCTGGTCCCAGATAAAGCGGAAGACGACGACCGACAAGCCAATCAAAATGCAATGAAAGCACAAAGATCTTTTCAAAGAAATTGGCAGAAAGACTCAGTAGTCCAACTGTTATCTAAAAACACCCTTCTTAACAGCTTTGATACAAGTTCACTGTCATTAAATCAAACTTTTTTTTAAGCATAACACTTAAGATTTGTGACTGTGGAAACAATTTGATTAGAATTAAAGGTTAATATAAAAATCAATCTTAAAGGTCCATCATGGAAACTCAAGAGCATTTTGTAGGTCAGCAGTTATGTTTCCAAATTCTGGTGCAATTTGTTCATAAACACCTCATTGGCAAACTCAAACTTGTAGTGTTATTTCCATTGTCTCTAATTACCAAGATATTACTACACGCAATCCACTGTGCATGTGACTTTAACAAGAATGTTTCTGATCTTCTTACATGAAACTTTCTGATAAACCTTCTTTAAAGGTTTTTTAGAACATTTCCTTCATACTGGTCCAGTTTTATTTATTTCCAAGAGACAGAGGCTGCAAATCAGAGGGCCCTTTTCAGCCTAACTCCACACCTTGGCTGAACTGTGCCCACCTATCCACCTTTGGATTCAGGCCTTTTTATCATTACTTGAACTTTTTACATGCTTTGTGCACATTTTGTGACATCAGTGTTTCTAACTTGCTTCCCCATTATCCAACATGACGTCGCTATGAGCACAAGAACGTACATCCAGAAAAAGCAGAGGATGTTGTTGGTTGTTGCCTTGAGCTTTGCCCCAAATATCACAAACAATGTCATGAGATACACGTGAGTCCTTGGAAGAGAGGCCACGATGTCTCCTTCTTTACCAAGTGGCATCGGAGCAACGGATGGCTACAGATGGTGGGTGAAAACACTCTTTTCAACACAGAGAGCTCTGTCAGTGATGGTGTCTTCATGAGCATTAGGTGCATTCCATTTAAGGGTCCCTGCTGTGCTTTTTAAATTTTCATCTTGTCTGTTTTGTGACAAGTCTAGACTAAAACTCCCCTGTGTGCTCATAGTGAGTATGTGTGTGTGTGTGTGTGTGTGTGTGCTTTTGCTACGAAATCCATGTGGCTATAGCTCAAATGGGATTTACCAGAGCACTGAGACTGAATTATGAAGGGAGCGGAGTTCGGGATAAAAGATTAATCACCTTATTGTGTCATTAAACATCCTGACATTCCCAGCACGCAAGGCCCCAGACACCCTCAACTTGTTAACCTCAACAACGGGACGCAGATCCACAAATAAAACCTCTACAGCAGAGGATAAGAGATGCACTAAGTTCATTATGTGAAATCCTATTGATTCACAAGCACACATGCTCAAATAATCCCACACATGCTTATTGGATACTCAGAGAAGTGAAAACTACTGAGGGCATTAATGGTGTTTTACTATTACCTGCTTTGTTTTGTTGCTAACTCATAGCAGAGGAGTTAAAAATTGTAAATGAATACAAAGCAGATAAACATTGTGTACTCAAAATTAAATATTTTTAGTTTTAAGCTTAAAAACACATCAAAAATTCTTTTTTGTTTTTGCAAACTGCTGCAATGTTATATGTCCTTCTCTGACCCTAGTTCATCCCTTTCTCCTCCCCCTCCCTCGCTTTCATGCTTCAGAGGAGGAAAAAGGGGTGTGTTGCTGTTGGGGAGAAGCAGGGCAATTGCTCCTCTGCTAAAAACTGCATGGATACAGGGGGGGGCAGGGAGAGAGGGAGGGGAGGTGGGGCGTCTCTGTTGTTGTAGTGTAGCACAGTCAGTGTGTCAGAGACAGACCTGTCACGAAATCAACCATTCACTGTGTCAGAAAACAGTGCACGCCAGCGCCTGTTCCTCCTCCTTCATGTGATGTGTGCTGCTCGTGTTTCTATGTTTATAAGTGTGCGTGTGCTGCTGATTTCAGGCTGTTTGACCAAAGTTCAACCACACCCAACCGTTATAAACACACATCCCCTATTAAAGAGTAACTTTTTTTTCTTTTATCTTAAATGAAATATTTTTTTCAGCATATTTTATATTGTGTTAAACCGATATAATCAAGATAATCAACATTTAAATAGTTCTGTAAATTCAAGCTTATCGTTTTTTTTTAATCAGGAGATAGGTGGTAAGTTTTTGGGGGCTCAAGTGTAAATATTCTAGCATATATAAAATGTTAAAGCAATGAAAATATAAAAGTGGAACTTTATTCCCAAAGGGATGACTTTTGATTAACTCTGACACTTACCTGCCAAAGCAAATTAAATGGCTTGCTGGAGTTTAAAGCAAGCATCCATCTAGTGACGGCTGTGGTTATGAAAATGCCTTTTTGAATTGAGAGAATAGTCAGACTGGTTCAAGATCACTGGAAGAGCAGCAGAAGCTCAAATAAGCTCTTGACACAGCTAAGATGTGTCCAATATCATGTCTAAATGTACATTAAGTGGAACCTTGAAACAGATGAGCAAAACACAATACTCAAGTTTCACGCTTCTCAGCTAATATTTGGATGTCTGGGATGCAAACATTCTGATTTAAGGGTCAGGAATAATTTGAAGTCATGGATCCAATTGTCCATGCTAGTTATGTTGATATAATGGTGTTTTTAGTTATTCTCTTAGCTCACCCTGGGGCCAGTGTATTATTTGATTTTCCCAGCTCTAACCCAGTATCTTTGGCTGATACTAGTCCCTTCATGATCGTAGTGTACCTCCTTCTGATGGCTGTTTCCAGCAGGGAAATGCACCATGTCTCCAAGCTCAAATAATCTCATACCATTTTATTTTTTTGCACATCATAATGACTCCATTCTAGTCTAACTCTGGGGACTGATTCAAAGCCTTTTCCTAATACCTTTAAACAAATATTTGTTTTCCTCAACAAATTTTCTGTATATTTTGGCTTTAGTTAAATGTTACATAATAGCAGCTGTAAAAAAAAACAGCAACCTCAATTTCAATTGATTTGATTCGGTATAATTGATGGCAAATGTTGGGTCATGAGGATGAGATGCCAAAAGAAAATGAGTCTGAGGCTGTACTCAAGTTTATACAGCTTTTCATATTTTTTACACATTTGTTTTTCCCTCTAACTATAGATCACACATCTCATATGGAAAAGGGCAACTAGTTTTAGCTCATAGACCTTGGATTTCACTATGGGTGTACATTTTGATAGTAACCTCAAGTTATATTTTAATTCCAAAACTTTTGATTTTTTAGACAAGAGTTAAATCCCATGATTACTTCCTTTAACTTATGACTATATGGATAAAGGTCCTTTTTCTGTTTGGAGGTAACTACTAATGATTTCATAACCCGAATGTGCAGAGAAATACACAACAGTAATGTTTTGGCTTTTCAGTGGCAGCTGGTTGGAGGATCAGCCGGCCCCCCTACTACTTTCAGTCAGATTAGAGACAGTAGTCTTATGCCATACCCCTCCTTCCTCCTCACTTCAACCCCCCACCCCGCAAGCTAACACTCACTTCAAAATGTACAGTCTCTGAATCTGCACCCCATTGAGTCACATCTGTTAAGGGAGAGCTGCTTTTTAAAACAAGTCTGACTCATATCACTGCTTTATAATGAATAGAACAAAAAAAAGAGCTAAAAACAGAAATCTAATTTTGTTTCTCCCCCGAATAAATACAGAATACAGTCTTACTTTCAAAAACGTGTTTTTTATTAAAAGATTTCTGTCTCGTGTCATTATCTGAAGGAAAACAGTCAGGAGGATTAAGAAATGAAGAAAAGAGAGAGATGGGGTGATAGAAAAAAAGAGTTTTCCAAAGAAAAAAGATAGAACTGGATTGAGGGAGACGCAGAAGAGACGGCAAGGGCGGACCATTGCAGTCGAGTGGGGGAAGGGAGGCTTCTACAGTTAGCATAAAACCAGAGAAAGGCAGCTAAAACAAACAAGACATTATTATTCCTGACCAATCAGCAGTGGACGTCACAGTAAAAATACACCCGAGAAAGCCAATAAAAAAAGCAGAATAACAAATAAGTGCAATTGGTTTCTCTGTCACACTTCAACAGTAAACAAGCATGAGGTGGAAGACGACGCCCCCACCTCAGGCTCTGATCCAGAGCCTGGATCTGTGATGGAGGGTTTATGAGCTCACTGCTCCGGAAACATGATGGCTGCCTGGGGGGGCTCTGTGTTTACATGTGGGGCTTTTTAAAGGATTCCCTTCCATTGGTACAAAAGTGGATTATAATTACTAAAAAAAAGGTTAAAACACTTTCAATTTCTATATTTATTGTTATACAAGTAGATCCAATCCCACTGATAAAGATAACCCAATGATTATAGGAATGTTAGCTTATTGATAGTTCAGAAACAAGGGGATCCCATGAAACCTCTTATACAAATAAGGACTTGCTAGCTAATTTATATTCATTTTAAAAAAAAAGATTTTAAGAGCATCAACAGTTCTACAAGCTGAAGAAAAGCCTTAAAAAAGATAATCATAGATAATAAAATCATAGTCACTGCTGACATGTGCGTATTTGGCCAATGAAAGGTCTACAATGGGATTTTCTCAATCACAGATCAGTAATAAAAAAAAAAACAAAAGAACATTCTAAGTAGTTATCTGATTTCATTTCATAATACAAACTAATAAAGCAAAATAAAAGCCATTTTTTTATTTTCTGTGAATGTATTTTCACTTTCCGATGCGCGCTAAGGTGAATGCTTCACCCTTTGACATCATTGTCCATTGGTAGGGACGAGCATTTATAACACTCAATGAAATATATGAGATATAAAAGAAAATTATACCTTCGTCATCAAAAAGTCTCTAAATTTGAGAAATATTCATTTTGATTCTCATCTCATAATGTCACATTGTTAAAACCTTTGCGGTAACACAGCTGAGGTGCACAGCAGAGACACCGTCTTCCACAGTCACAGTATAGGATGATCTCATGACCCCAACAGAGATTTGGTCTTTGCATTTTTATGATTTTAATCATCAAAAAAAAACAAAAAACGAATCAAATGATCTCCCTAAATGTTCATTATTTTTCACCAAATCAGAGAAAAAAAAACTCATATTTTAGCTGAATGTTGTTAACTTTAAAAACAATAAAGAAATCAAATATAACACTTGTTTCTGTTTTTGAATCATTGGTTTCCATCACATCAGCTCAAGATGTGGAACACGAGGACAGACAGTAGATATCAGGATACCAGATGTGGACACAGCTGTCTTAGTTATCCAATATGCTGTTGGTTTTGATGCATCTAATATTCAATAGATTGTGTACTATTTTTTTTCTAAATTGCAAACAATCAAAATGCACTGAGAGCACCAGGACCTTTTTTTTATCTTCTTCGAACAAATTGGCAAAAAGGCACAGTAGTCCAATAGTCCAGTCAAAATATTCCATCTGCCTCCATTTCCCCCCTTGTAATAGTAGTAAAAAACATATGAAATGTCATAGCTTTAAGAAAAAAAAATCCCAAAACCGTGGGCCGAGCTATGCCAGTGCACAGCAGGCAATAATCAGCTGCCCAATAAATAAATACAAACAATAATAAATAGCTGCAGTATCTGATTGAAATATGAATAAATTAACAGTGGGACTAGAGTCATAGAGTCGTCTGAGTGGTTGTTTGTTTTCTTCAGGCCAGTCATTTAAAAAAAGAAGTCTTTCTTGACCCTGATCGCCGGTCAGTTTTCAGACACCTGGCAGCAGCGCCTGATTCACAGCGAGACGGGTGGATGCTACGACGAAGCTCCTCTGAATGAGAAGCCTTCAGACATTTTGGAATACATTCGCTGGATGTTACATATTTGTTTCCCCATCTTCTCCTCTGACTTCATCCCACCATATTTACAGTGTAATAATCAGTCAGATCTGTGTTTCTCCAAATGCAAGCCGGAGGATTTGTCGTTACTCACTTCCATAATCATTTCTCCTCTGTCCTATCTACAATTAGTTGTAATAAAGAAACTGGTTTCCTGTCATACACCTAAAAAAAAAATCAATTCACACTGTTAATTCCTCTGAAATCAGATCATTCCAAGTTTCATTTTAAACACTGACATCAGTCTATATTCTTAAGAGTTTCAAGTCAAAGTTGTGCGAATAAAGCCACCTCTGAATATACTGATTGCTTTCATGCTGAAGTTATTCTGTTGTTTTTCTCAAACTCTTTCCGCTCTCCGTTATCATGTCTGTGCTCCTTATCTTGAAGCCAACTTTAGCTTGTTTCCTCTTTAATAACCCCTTTAGTGCGTCTTTGAACTTCTGTGAAATCAAGAAAATTATTTCAGCATTCTTTTCATAAAATTGAAAACCATTATATTAAATATAATATAAAATGCACATTTTAAAGGGATGCTATGGTGTCTTTTTTTAAGTGAGTTTCTGTTAAATGTAATAAGCAGTTAGTGTCTCAGATAAGCTGTCTCTGCAACTTAATTTAGTATAAACTCAGGATAGTTGGTCCTGGACTTCTGTCATTGAAGAGTGGCAAAAAATCTCACCTTAAAGAGTTTTAAATCATTTGCATCTAGTTGTTGTTCATCACTAACTTAATTAATTTAAGTGAAATGGTGATAGGAGGCGATGCTGAATATCTTCCGGAGTGAAATGCATGCAGATTTTTCACTTAAAACACTTGTGACGTTTCTCTTTCTTTTATGTCACTTTACTTGTTCACAGAGGAACACAATGCTAGACACCCCACCTCCAAGCACTAGTTGCTGAGAAATCAATCACTGTTATTTTTTTATGGAAGAACCATCCAGTGGTCCCAGACTACATGTTCAGGTAGTGTTGGGATAAACCGCTCTAACTGGAGTGGTTTACAGGCAACATAACCTCCAAAACACATCAGCTCAGATTTGGCATAGATTCTGACAGCAACTTGTTTTTGTATGAAGACAACAGCTATTAGACCATAATGAGGCGATTCTCTTCAGCTGTGCCCCAGAAGGTCTATTTTGTGCGGACCTACAGAGCAGTTTTATGATCAATTCTTCACACAGAAGGTGAGGCGTTGTGGCAACATCTTAGACAAAACATAAGCTAAAATTGTCAAACTGTGATGTAAACATTATGTAATTTCCAATGAACCTTCTAGTTGAAGCACATAGGCCATGTTGCAACTATTTTGGGGGCAAGTCTTCTTTTGTATTGGCTCAGGGTGGGCTAGCTATTAACATTTAGCCTCTAGGACCAACTATTCTGGATTTATACTAAAGGAAAACACCCAGATAAGTTATTAAGTGCTTATAGTGTTTTATCAGAACATCACTTCAAAGGTTTTCCTCTCCCTTCAATTTTTTGCAGAATATTTTGTCCTATATATCCATCTCCACTACCAGCTATTCTCCTCCTTTTGAAATGCATACATAAACATCCTCCCCCCCTTCTTTGTATTGCAGCAGCTGTAAGCCTTGGGAGGTGTAAATGGGCCAAGGCTGCCGGCTCTTTCCTCGTTTGGTGTGTCAGGTCTCCACAGTGGAGGGACATACCCGGGCCAAGGGCTTGAATGAGACAAGTGCAGGCTGGCTTTGACCTTGACATGTTCCAGTAGTCTCCGTCTCACCTTGTTGTCCGGCAGCAGCGAGCTGGCTTTGGCACTGCGTTGGCTTCTTCTGATTTTTGGGGTTCTTAGAGGGGGTGGTGGACGAGATGGAGCTGTCTTGCATAGCTGGACTGCCCCTGCTGCCCGCAGTGGGAACGCTTTCATCGATTCCTTCCATTTTTGTGACCTCGTGAGCGACACAAGATTTTCGCGGGGATGGGATGGGAGCAACATGCACCCAGGTCAGCCTGGGCTCAGAGCTCTGGGCCATTTTGTACTTAGAACGCTCGTCCGGCTCCTCGCCCTCGCTGTCATTTCCCTTTGGGCCATCGATTAGCTGGCTGCTGAAGACCACGTCTGGTAAAGCCTTAGAAGACAGCAGTGGAGAAGAGGTAGACTGATCCCTTTCATCTTGATTGTGCTTCTCCCTGCTCTCCTCTCCGCTGGTACGACGGCACTTTATAGGTATGGGGGAGGGCGTGGGGGAGTCTGTATCTGTCCAGCTGAGTCTGCGTTTCTGGAAAGTAAACAGGAGTGCAAGCAAATGAATGTTAAAGCTCATCAGTGCGGCCGGTGCAGGGGGTGGGGCGGGGTTTGGGGGGCTTTGTTTGTCAGAGCAGACTGATAGATAAAGTGTGCTTACTAACCTTGACTGGAATATGCAGCTGATCTCGGTGTTTGTGTGGCGGAGTAGAGCTGGAAGTGTCCTGCAGGGAATGAGTGGGGGATGTGGCAACACTGGAGGACGTGGACACAGGCTGACCCGAGATATGTGGAAACCAGAGCTTTAACATAACCTCCACCTGGAGCAAAGTGTTTAAGTACTTCTCCCTGAAAGACGCAAACAAAAAAAAAGAGTCAGGAATCGACTCTTAGAAGTGTTCAGCTTAATGTGCAACAGGAAAAAAAAAATCACATGAAATTTAAGACCATCTCTCAAAGATCTTAAACTGTTTAATAAACACATGCATCCTCCATCCATGCAGCAAGACGTCTGCAGGTACAGGCCTTCAATGCAGTGAAATACACCAACACATTACTGCATGCATTTAAAATTCAAAGAAAGGGATATGTGGTTTAAAAGGTTTCTGTTAAAAAAATGTAATATTGTGGCATAAATTTGAATTCAGTCCATATGAATGATTTGCACCTTAACAGGCTGAAAGGCTTTTCCTGTTCATTTTTGCAAAAATACTTCAAACCAAAAGTAAAGGCAAAACTGGAAACCACTTCTGCCACGTTATAACAATCATCCAACTTTGTTGATCTTTCCCCCGTAAAGTTATATATATATATATATATACACACACATTTAGTGAGTGGGACAGGGAGACGATGTGGATGGCTTCTTACCCGCAGTCTGGTCTCTGCAAAACACCGACAATCCTCTGGATGCGATCCATGGCGACGCTCTGCTGGAAACTGCTTAAACCTGTCAATCAAAAGCATAATCCACCTGTGAGCCTTTACACTGAATGGACACATGGAAAGGCATGCCAACAAGCACTGCCTCACACAGCATTTTCTACTCAAACCAGAGGTTAAAGTATAAAAAGCAACGCTGCTGTCTCACATTCGCCGCACTTTGTGCCGTTTCTGCCTGTTTGAATCCCACAGAAAATTCCACAGTTTGCTAAAAACTTCTCACACTCTGTATCTATCCACACCTTGCACCACAAGTCAACACACGCTTGCAGGAAGGAATGATTTAGGAAGGCTTACCGTGGTCAAATCGACCGCTCTTCAGTCCATTCAGCAACTCCAAAAGCGGCCTGACAAAACCCTGCAGCTCAGCACACTGACAGAAAGGAAAGATTAAACCCTCAGAACAGCTCCCTGCTCTACAAACATGTCCTTCCATTCCTCTCCTTACCTTCTGAGCAAACAGCAGGTCTCCCTGTGATTTAGGTCTATGGCCTGCAGGATCTGCGTGGACAAGGCCAAAGTTTGCCCCTTTGCTGTCATTCTGCAGCCTGTATGTCTCCCCCCCCTTCCTCGGGAAGCTGTCGTACGTCCATTGTGACCTGGGGCTCCTTGATTCCACGTCCTTTCCGGACGCCACCTCACCGATGACAACTGAGGAAGAGCTGTCCATCAAAAAGACATCGGTATCGTCCTCCGTCTGTTCCGAGTCGCTGAGCGCGAGGCAGTCGCTGGAGCTCAGGGAATCGAAGGAGGGCTGGGTGGATGTGCTTCCTTGAGACTGCATCACTTTGGGGAAACAACAGTAAGAGGTTTGGATTAATATAAGGTAGAATTTAGATTTTTTGGGGAAAAATGAACAACTAATGAAAATCCCAACAAGCTTAGTGTATGTTTCCTGTTTCCACAATGCTCCACCCATCTCTCTTCCTTAATATACAACTCCCACAACTCAAAATGGTGGGTCTACCAGTGTCCTAGTTTAACATGGATCAGAGTATGGCTGGGGGTTTATGCAGGAGGCACACAATGGTGGTACATGTCTGGCTCCCATTGAGGAGACTGGAGGAGAGTAGGAAATGTGAAGGGGGGGATGGGAGCTTGTGGAGTGGTGAAATCAGAGTAGGCACACTCACACTCCACCACAGCCTCCGGTTGCAACCGAAGCCCCTCCTCTCTTCGGTCTCGTGCTTCCTCTGCACCCCCCCACAGTAGGATTAGACACACACAAACCACCTTCTTTCCTCTCTAGCTGCATTTCTGCATGCCATGCTGCTCTCATCCCAACCACACAGCCTCTATGTTTCCACACACGTTTTTTTTTTATTCTCTCCAGCGATCGACGCGCCCTTTTCTTACAGTCTGTGCAAGTGTCTTCTGTCCTCTGATCCCACCAGCACATATGAGGAAATAGGAATGTAGTAGGGAGATAAACAGCCCAGTTCCCATCAGAGACACTCAGATTTACGCACTCACAAGGGCTAGAAAAGAAATTAAATGTTCATGTTTGTCCATATTAAGTTACCAGGATTATTTTTCACCCATTTAGAATTAAGAAAGAAGAAAAAAAAACACTTTATACTTATTATTTGGTTGTTGATTTCCTGATTTGACAAAGCAGAGTTAACACAAGGCAAACTAACTGCTACTTGGGGCCCCGTGGATAAAGAGGGGGCCTCCAAGAGCAGCTTACTGTTCACCTCGCAAAACTGAAAAATTGAAGTTATATAAAGCCTAGTATTTAACTTCTCCTTCGTAAATTGGGAAGTGAAAAGAAAATATTCAAATTCTAACTGTGAGCTTTAGCAAATAACTGACTAACGTAACCAGTCAGTACTTATATATTAACATTTATATAAAAATATATTTGAATTTGACAGAGTAATATATTTTTGAGCAATAGTTCACACACTTAAAATCTACATTAAGCTTACATTTAATACATTAGAGATGTCAAAGAACTAATAAATCACTATCAGTAAAAAAATGGAGAGAAATAAGTTAGTTTGAAAGTTAATAGTTATAACAATCAGATGGATTTATGAAGAGCAAATAAAATACATTCAAGAAACTAATTAAAGTATCGATTGTAACCATTGCTAAGAATATATATAGTATACTAACTGCATCATCAGTCATATAGGTTTATGAATATCACAAACAATCTAGACTTATAGGAATATATATTTAGGATTAGGATTTATGAGTCAAAAGTAATAATTGTAATCTCACGTGGATATTATATATTTTTTCGCGCGATAATGTTTTAGCTGTAATACTAAAATAATCATACTCTTACTGTTTAATTATTTCTGTTGTTTTCTTCAAGGATTTTTATCACATTTTATGAAATTCGACCCTGCAAACTACTAACTGTGTTTTTACATTTCTTTTCATTAAATAGATTAGGTGCATTAAAATAAAAATTCGGCATAAATCTGCAGACCGAATCGTACCGATTCTGTGGCGAAGCCTTTTCGGGACAGTGAGGGGTGGGATGGTGCATGCTGGGCTCAGGTACAGGCAGGTGATGGCCGCTTGTCTATGTGTGTGAGTGCGATTAATCACACCCACTACAACATACCAGCACATACTGCTCATTTCCACACAAAGTTATATATATATTTCACAAAGCTACGTGTTTTGACCAAACTAACTACAGAGACTCGCGTCGGTAATAGAGGTTGAGAAGAAAAGTCATTGTTTTAACCGTACAAACAGGATAAAGCTGGACAGGAAATTCCTTGAGGGTAGCCTACCAACTCCAGGAAACGCCAGGAAAGGTTTAATACTCACCGCTAGTAATGTGTGATGATAATAATGTTAGCCTCGGTTCACTATAAAACCCATCAAATATCTGTCATCTGCTTTGGTCAGTACACGGTCCGTAGCTGGAGCAGCATCAGTGAGTCCATCCTTTGCTCTCACACACACACCCACACACCGCCAGGCTGCTCATCGATCTCTGTCTCCGCTCGCTCGCTTCTCTTGGCAGTTTACGACCGTCAACGTGTGCGTAGATCCACGTGCCTGCGCTATTCGCTCTTCCTATTAGCTCGCGGCCCCGATTGGAAGCGCACGGGATTGGCTGTGTGGTACAGCCAGTGAGTGGTTTACTGGAAGCTGATTGGACGGAGTTTCTGACCCCTAACACGGACACGCCCCACTCGTGTCTCCGGTGTGTTTGGTGTCTGCTGCTGTACTACAGCAGGCAGTTGTAAACACGCAGCAGAGGAGCTTCACTGTGGACTGAAAGGCCTCCGCCCATCGCGATAGAAACACCCGAACGCACATTGGAGAGACAGCGGGCCTTATGCAATGGATTCTTAGATTATTAGTGTCATTTATTAACATATTCATTTTCTCCAAGCTGTTTAAGTTATTTTGAGACGCCCCCCACTGACGCAAATATATATATTAAGGAAAATTGATGAAATCATTTCCTATTTGTGTATGGAAGGGGAAAATATAGGCATTTCCTTTCTCCTCTGAATTCTTAAAAGTTGTATCCATCCATCCATCCATCCATCCTTTGCCACCGCCCTTGTGTGCAAACTCACCAAACATACCATCTGGGAAAACCATAAGCTTTTCAAAAATATTGTAAATATGTGTCTGATATGTGCTTAACCATGATGAGTATCCATGGGAGGTTCTAGACAGGTATAGGAATGTAAGGGCAAGGCAGGCAAGGGCAATTCAAGTGCACCTTAAGAACTTGTCCTGGCTCCTGTAGTGACAAGATATGCATGCAAAAACTTAAATATAAGAAACTCTAATTTTCTTAAAAAGAATTTATAATTTCATTCAGTCAAATCAGTTAGGCACAGGTGGTTCTAGAGGGGAGCCAGCAGAAAGGGTTTCCTAGCCCCTGTAAGGGCCCATCTACTAATACTAAATACATTTCGTATGAATATATTCCCTGGGACAGCATGGTCACTGAAAGGTCCCTTGGATCTATCTTATATTTTACCTTCATACTTTTATTTGAACAAAATTTTAAAAATACACATATTTTTATAGGAACCCTATATATTTTAATAACATTTTGCTATTTTGAATAAGTCTTTGAACTATAATGCTAAATTAATTTCTTATGATGATATGCGCTGATAGAAGAGACCATATATCCATTGGACCAATTTATTATTTCCCCTTTACAATCTATCAGTAATTTAAAATTGACAGTCAGCTTTAAGCTTCAGTCATATGAAGATAAAAATCACAGTTTTCATCTGTTACATCAGAAGTCTGCAACCTTGGCTTTGTGGTTCAATCAATATACTAAACGATAAGGTCTTTGTAGAGCTATCCTTTTGCTTTGTGCACCCATTAAAAAAAATGCTGGTCCCACCCTTGCCTCCCAGGTAGATTTGCCCTAGAACCACCACTGTGGGTATCCCCAATAATTATGACAGACCTTTATGAGAAGAACCATGCATTTCTGACTCTTTCTGATCTCTGATAACCAAGACTAAGAATACTTACCAAACAGCTCATGACTGAAGTTGTCTTTTACAAGTAATTTTTATCTTATGAAATATGTTTGATTTATTACATAAAGCTTTATACCTTTTCTTTGACAGTTTCAAACCTGAATCTTATTCTGTGCTGTTGCTGTCGGTATCTATAGGCTCACACATGTGGTCACATGTCACTCCTCAAGGTTATCCACGAGCAGCTATGTATCCTCCCCCTCCTCACTTTTAACTCACAACAGGCGAAGCTGAGTGACCACCTCTCCATATGAGCATTGCAGTAGGATGTGTAGTCTGTTTACACACACCTATATACCAACACACTTTCTCTCTTCTGATTATCTAATGCACGTGTAGTTAATGCAGTGGTCATTTTTCTAGATTTGAAGAGTTACTTTTGTGAGTGTTGCTCTTGCTGTTGCTGTCAGAGGATAAGGAGTCCACCCCTCCCCCAATATATATACAATTTACAAATGAACTTGCCGACCTCCCCCCATAACACACACAGCAGGGCATAGGTTTGATTTGCTAAACATTAGACTTAGAGTCTAGCTATAAGCACAGGCCAGCCTTCCTCCTGTGACCATGAAAGAACTCCAGGTTAACCTTTGGCTGCAGAAACCAAAAAAACACAAGGTTCTCATTTGAATGTATGGAAGAGGCACCGGGTTCAGAGAGCTTACCATCCCCCTCCTACTGCTGTCAGAATTCCCCTGCATTACATGAACCGACTGAACCTACTTGGAGTTTATTCCTGCTGAAGACCACCCCCATCATCTCTATCCTTCCACTTCCCTTTCAACTAATTCCCCTCCCCCACCTGTTTTTTTCCCTTCTGTCTGTCATTTTCACCGCCTCTCTTACCCCAATTCTCTTATTGACAAGCATGGCAATCTAATAAGGTTGGCTGTGTATCAAGCCGTATGGATGAAGCATTTGTTGGATCAAAGGAAAGCCCATAGCAGGAAACTGGGGGGCTACATTTAAATTAAAGCCCCCTCAATTAAATGTAGAAAAATCCTTTCCAAATTTAGTCCCAACATTTTACTTCCTACAAGTTTGTTTAGTCTAGTATTGACATATCAGCCCTCTCTCCCTTACCAGTCTTTTTCAGTGAGTCACAGGCAAACATGTGAAGTTTGTTGACAGAATGGAAAAAAAAACCCACTCTCCACTGCTACTCTGCACCTGCACATTTATTTTTCTTCTCAATGCTGCTTTAAATCTAAGCGAATTATATACTTTTTAACGATTTAAACCACCAACTGATCCCCTTTTTTATAGTTTTACATTCAGTCTGAGGTGCTTCACATAACATTTAAAAACCTTTTCTACATGTTGTTTATAGCAAAGTCTTTTGGTTTTCTTAAATCTACCAGCTTTTCACATCTAGAGAACTCACACCAATCCCTCTCTTCTATGCAGAATAGCTTTAGCCTTAAGCTAGCTTTATGGACAACAATTTAACATTCATGTCTTGTCAAAAATTCTAAATGATATAGATCTAGACTTTGACTGAGCAATGTGAATTAGCTGTATTTTCGTAGGCGTTGAAGATGAACGTCTATGAGACTAATCTTTTGAAGGCTCTACCAGAATTTTAGCTCTTACTATATCTCATTCTCCTCACAAGTGTCCCCACAGCATGATGTTCCCACACTCATGTTTCAAGGTGCAGATGGTTTATTTAAGGCCTTAGTTTTTCATCACATAAAGATCATAGAGCTTTTTTTTTCATTATTCATAACACCTCGGTTCACATGTTTGACATCACCATGTGACAATGCTGCGGTTCACGTGTCTATATTATTACTCCTTTTCAAGGCTTCTTTACTTAGTTTATTCTGTTCTTTGATGGTTTAAGTAAAAGTTGAGATTTTCCTATATTTATAATGTCTTCCCCTGTATCTCCCTGCATTGCTTTTGCTCCTCTCTGACTCTTAGCCTTACTTCTCTCTCAATTATCTTTCACTCTGTCAATTTCTCACCTGGCCTTGGTTCTCTTGTTACTGTATGTTTTCACTTCTATGTAAGCTTTGGACACTCTTTTCCATTCAACATAGCACAATTAAACTGTTGAGTATCTTACTTTACTGGCATGCATTCAAGCTAGAGTCTTTTGCAGCCTCTATTTTTGCTCTAATTATGGCTACAGGTAATAAAACCCCAAAATCGTATAATCAGAATCAGAAAAGGGCAGCCTTACCCATTCCTAGACAATCAAAATGTGTTTGAGGCTCAATTAACATGAAATACTACAGTAAATATGCCATTACAACGCTCATGCCAAAGTTCAAACATCATTTTGAATGCTTTCTAGTGTTGTAGTCAAGACCACACCAAACGAGACCAAGGAGTACAGAGACAAGGCCAAGAACTTTAGAGACCAATATCAAGACCATATCAGGTCTATGTCGTGGTCTTGGTCGCGGTCTCTCAAGGTGGCTTTATGCTTTTCTTTCAACAATCGCTCATAAAATTTGTGTTTTTTTCAGTATACAGCTTATCCCACCTGAGGCTTGGACCTCTTGAAGTCCTCCTTTGGTCCATGAGGTTTCCGGTTGCTTCTCTGACTGATGCATTCTTTGCTACAGCTCTGTATTTTTTGTATCCCTAACCTTTTTTCTGTGTGTTCACTGCTGTATTATATTTTGTCCACTTAGGAATAATTTACAGTAACAGAATTTGAAAAAGTTCAAGGGGCCTGAGTACTGCCCCAGGGTTGCTAAAATACTCTATATTCTAGGTCAATACAAAACAAAGGCTCTTTCATAATGCTCACTCTACAGGCGAACAGTAAAACCTTTAACTCATGTGAAATAAAAGCTTCCCCACCCAAATAAATATAATTATAGATTAGTTAATTATCTTGTTTAAATGAAGTTGGGCTTCATGCTTTCTTTGCCCAGGCCTAAGATATGCAGGTATTTTTCATATTGGGATACTTTTAATAACAAACAGAAAATGAAACTAATCTTTTATACATTTATTACACACAGAGTGGAATATCTTAAGCCTCTGTTCTCTCTAATTTTTGGTCTAATTATGGTTTACGGATAATATTAATAAAAGGAATCTAATAAACGGAATCAGAAATGCCCAGCTTCACTTATTTCTAAACAGTCAAAACATGTTAGGGCTTTTTTGCATTAAATACTACATCAGTGGTGTGCTAAATGGAGGTGATCGGTCTGTGGTTCTGCTGTGATGCACATAAAGCCCAGAATCCTTCTAGAGTGGTGCTGGGGTCATGTGTAATGGTGGGTCTGGTGTCTCTAATCTTCTCATTGACAATAACACATCCGTTTGCTGCTGGCTTCAGGTAACATCATGGGCATTGAAGCATCTGACAGTGAGGACTGCAGGAAAATGAAATCAGCATCCTCATAGAGCTTCTCAGCAGAAGGAAGCATTAAGTTCTCTGAATCTTTTCTTGATAGATTGCTTAGTGGACCAAGGAAGTCAGAAAACACAGTGGACCAACACAGATGAAATGAGCTGAAGTAACATGGATTCTGTGCCCCTTCCTCCAGACTTTGTAGCCTTTATTTCCACATGAAAAGTGAAATTTACTTTCATCTGAAAAGAAGCCAAGGTAATCCTTGTTAAGTATTCATCTGTGCTCTGGCTGCAGTCTCAGTCATCTCCTCGTGAAGCACCTCTGAATGGATTTTGCTCCTCTTGAAGCTTCGGTCATGCCTGTACCATGTCCTACCACACTTTTTACTTTCATTCAATGTATGTGCAGTTAATCTTTACTCCCCCCCCAAAAAAAAAAAAAAAAAAAAAAATCAAATAACAAAAATGTTTTTTTCTTAAATAAATTGTTTAGATTTATCAGCACATCTGCAGACAGAGACACTGGGAGACAGATTTCCACGAGGATGAGACGCTCTGCTGCTGGATTTATGAATGAATCTATGGGACACGCCCCCTGCAGAGACACAACCAACTGCACGTGCACTAAGTTTAACCACGCCCCGCGATGATAACCAATGGGATCCCGGAGAAGGTTACCGCTGTTGCATAATTTGTCTGGAAGCGTCACGTTTAAGATGTCCGCCACACGGTGTCTGCCTGTTTCACAGCATCCTTGCCTCCACGGTGTGATGCCATTCGGGCTCCAAAGCCTTAATTAAAATACATGCAGAGGGCCAAATTAATTTTCTGTCTTTACTTCAAAGGATCAACGATAACAATTCAATTAAATACTATCCTACCTCAGTTGCAGTATTTGGGACAATGATTTCATATATTCCACCAGAACCGCGTGATTGTTAAATTATCCACTCAAAGTGCTGAAGGTCCAAGAGACTGACATTAAATTACCTAAACATAAAATCCTTGATTTGGGGACATCAATCTTCGAGTCACAAATGAATTGCTCCTCCTAGTGGTCACAATTATTAAACATTTGAATGAAGATTTTCCTATTTTTTTCTTGACATGTTTAATAAAAAAAAAATGTAACTCTAAAATAAAATAAAAAATGAAAATAAAAATATAACTCACAGAGCAGTATTGTTAAGATCCATGCCCTATACTAAAAGGGACAAAACGATTTTCTCACGCGGGTTGATGCAACTTTATGTAATTCTGACAAAGAAAGTTAAAGCTAAGGTTTCCTTTGAAAACAAATGATGCCACGCATTTTAATTTAGGGATCTGAAGAGAGTAGAATATATTAAGCTTAACATGCACTCACTTTCAACACCACGTATGTGGATTTTGCACGGATGTACCTTAACTTTAAGAGGTGCCCTGACACTTAAAAATAAAAAAAAAATAAAACTAAAGTGATATAATTATGAATGCATTTGAATAATGTATCGATTAGAAATCAATTAGTTTCCCTATTTGTTTTATTTCTGTTATTACTGTTTTTAATTACTGATAAACAGTAGATTCCAAAGTAGGGGAGACAAATATCCACTCATTCAATTTAATAACACATAAATTAAGATGCAAATAAACATATATATTTTTTCACCTCCCACATTTTTACTAGTTCTCATTTTTTGCTTTTTTTTTACACTTCATCTGCCACTATTTATTTATATTTCACAAAGCTGTATAACACCAATTTTCTCCACAATTATCTGGATAAATTGATAACAGAAAAACTGAATACAGCCATATGCAAAGTTTTTTTCGATGATACCATAAACAAACGATGCAGTTTTTTAAATAATGTACAAAACTACTCGTGTAAATATTGATTTGTTACTTTTACCCAGTAAGTGAAACGAATGCCAAAAAAGAGAAAAAAATCTGTACACTCTTGAAACTGACGTGCAAAGCAGCACTGACTGGTAAAGGATGGAGAAGATCAGGAGGCTTTGCTGAAGTTTAGCTTTAATTTAAATGGAGCTCCACCTAGTGGTTTAAATAACTACTGTACATAAACTCTGGAATGTAAAACTTCAAACACCAGTTTTTAAGTCCTGCTGCAAATTCTTAATCAGATGAATAAGGACTTTAATCTATCCAAACACATAAGTGTGCTCTCAATAAATTATTTAAGATGGTTTGTGGATTGTATCAACTAATCCTCTACTAAATACTGAAAATTGAAAATATATTTTGAAATCTTCTAAATGGAGATTTAAAAAAACACAATTTATAAATCAATTACTTCCTTTTCCATTTACTTGTATTTATTTATTTATTTTTACCCTGTACATTTAGAATTTCTGTGACCCTTCTGGTCCCTTTGAATTCTCTTGATGGTAAAACTGATCCCACCATGAATCTATAGGTCAGAATTACAAAAAAGATTTATAGTTTGCACCTTTAAATTCAATTTAATATTCAATTTATATTTAAAAACACCTAAATACGACTACACTTAAAAATTAAAAATATAAAAAATTTTGTTTTAAAAAAGCCATTACTAAGAATTATATAAAACAGTGTCAAAAAATAATTTATGCCATTCTTAATAACATGTTTTTTTTTAGCATTGCGGCAGATAAATGTTTGCTGTAATTGATGAACAGTATTTTGAATGTTTCCACCTTTACTCTGATAGTTTGTCTTTGATGATGATCCGTAGGATTTTGAGGCTGGAAGACCTCATTATTTTAATTCTAACTATAGCTTAAATAGCTGGTTTTTAATACTCGATGGCCAAAGATCTATAAAAGGCATAAATAACTCCTGGCAGATTCAGTGCAACAAATCTGAGCAGCAGTGAAAAACTTAAATAATTAGAAACTTGGACTAGATGGGGGAGAGGTAACTGCAAAATTGTCAAACTGAGAACTTTTTTTTTTGTTGCTTTCAATGCCAAGTCTGGATTCAACATGTTAAAACGGCTGTAGCAGGTGGAATGATCAGACCCAGTTCCCTCATTGCTCCCCACCTCCATCTCTCCCTCTCTTGTTCCTCATCTCCCAGTAAGCCCTAATTCATTTCTACGTATGGGCAGGAGGGTGAACATGGAATCGTTGGGTGTTTTTGTCCTGCTAACACTTGCGTTTTTCCACTGGACAGCTGCGTCTTCTGCTGGTAAAATGTTCATTAACATGAAAATAGGCTTTATGTGAGCATTTATTGTCGTTTCTCTGGGGTAAGAGGAGCAAAGTGTGGGCTACAGTAGAGGAGCAGTCATTTGAACTGATTTTGAGAACTATTGACCATTTTCTTGAGCTTGAGTAACATTTTACTTTTAACTGTGGGTTGATTAAATTTTAGTTTTTATTTGAAGTCTTGTAGCCTCTACACAGAAGAACTAAAACTAAGGGGAGATTTATAGGAGATGTTTGTCTTTTTTTCCTTTTTAGACAAAATCACCTGGAGCTATTCTGGTAAGTTTGTCTTTCTTATTTTCTAATAAGACCAAGAGCTCACTGAAATACTCAGCTGACTTTCTCATAGAGCTATAGCAGCAAACAAATAAGATCATCGCGTAATAAGCAGGAAGTAGGTATTATGTTGGAGTCAGACCTTTAAATAAAGCTAACAAGTGAATAACATTGTTACATTTGAAATATTTAAAAGAAAGTACTTTGCAACAGGAAAACGGTAGATTGTTCATATAGTCCAGCATATAATGAGTAAAGAAAAGTTAGGGAGTCAAAAGCTAAAAGAATATAAAAAATAAAAACAACATTTCTTCCACTGGAAGTTTTCATATCTGTTGCAGAACCTTTTCTCTTTGTCCTCATGTTTCACCCACCATTTCTCCCCTCTGTTTTCACCTCTTTCCCCCTCTCTGTCTATATTAGTAACAGTTGAATAGGCTGGCATGAGCACAGCAGTCACACAGGGTGTAGGAAAGGAGATGGAGAGGAGGAAAGCAGGAAGAGGGACAGAGAGAAGGAGGCAGGTGGACTAGGATGAGTGTGTTGCACTGAGAGACGGTTCTGAGAGAAAAAGCAAACCAGATCGTGCAGTGTATTGTGGCAGCGCACAATAACCCATGTGTTTATTGTGCTGTCGGTGCACACTGGCTGCCTATGTGCTGCACAAAGAGTGTGTGGGAATGAAAGGGGCACACAGCTGACCATCCTCTACATGCATTCAGGGGAGCAACACTAATGTGTCGTTCCTGCAATTAGCATCCAGAAACTGGTTTGTATTTATAAATGACTGTTTAGACATTTTAACAGAGGGTACATTGATGTTAACAGACACATGTTAAGTGATATATTTAATTTACTTTTATCATTCAAAGCCAATCGCTGAAGCAGAATAAAAGAAGGTTGTGTGTATTGTACCTTAAAGTACCAACCCAGCTATTCACTTTTACTGTGGAGAACATTTAGTCACACTAAGAGATTAATTTCATACGTTCATTATCTGTGTGTGTTCGGGACAGGAGCAGCAGGCTTAGTGAGATACAGAGGAATGGCTGTAATTGGTTCATAATCTGGCCTCTGGTTACCATAGTGAAGATGAGGTGCCTTGCAGGGCAAAGTTTCAGGGATGTCAGAGAAGACGTGATGTGTGTGAAATCCCCACATTCCTCACATTGAGTACATCTGTGTATAAGAGAAAGACATTGGTAATATTCTGTTATATTCAGTTTATTTAAATAATAGCAATCCACGATACATTTCTTCAATCACAATCAAATAACAGTCATACTAGTTACAATTTTTTTTTATCTGAGGAAAGCCAACTGCTTGCATTGAGTTATCAAGTTTGCCGGATTCTCTTTACTGGATGAGCATTTGGCAAAAGTAAATATTGCTTGCATTGTGTCGTTGACATTGACTCTACAGCAATCCCTCCCACTGAGCATTCATACAGTGAGAGTGGAGTGGAAAAACACCCTTTTTAAAGGAAGAAACCTCAACCAGAACCAGAGTCAGTTTGAGCAGGTCTCACCAAGGCCAACTGGCGGTTTAAGGAGACAGAAACAGACATACAAAGGGAATGTAGAAGCACTGATCCATGAATACTTCCTATGTCAGAAAAAGTAATAGGAAACTAGTTCTAAGTCGCCCTGTTTGGGAAAGAAACAGTTAAACATATGAGCTCTGAGACAATTTTAATGTTAAAAAGAATAAAAGAGAGCACATACAGTTAGTTTAAGTAGACATAGCTGAGCCCAATAGCAATGTTTAGGGAAGAAACAAGACTAAGCACTAAAACTAAATCTATCATCTATAACTGAAGCTGATGGCAGCAGCAAGCCCAGCTGAATGCCTCCCTTCAGGATTGTCTTACAGCAAAACAGAGCACCAGGCCTCATGAGGCTACTAAGAAAAAAGAAACAGTACACAGAAGATACAGTTAGAGGTATAACTAAAATACCGCAAAATTGGAAAATAAAAGTAGAATGAAGCAGAATGATGAAAAGTGGTCCCTATGTCCTTCGGCATTCTACGACTATAACAGCATAACTACAGAAAAAGCTAAGGGTAACCTGTGCCACTCTAACTTAAATTTATTGAAAAGGAAAATTTTAATTTTAGAACCTAAAAGTAGAGAGGGTATCTGCCCCACAGACTAAAACTGGTAGTTGGTTCCACAGGAGAGGAGCCTTATAACTGCCTCCCGTTCTACTTTTAGAAATTCTAGGAACCATTAGTAAACCTGCAAATTGAGAGTGAAGTGCTCTGTTAGGAAAACAAGGAATAATAAGATATTTCATCTAAGATGGAGCTTGTTTTTTAAGGCTTTAGAGAGATAGGAAGCCAATAAAGAGAGGCTAAGATATGAGAAATATGACCTCTCCTTTTAATTTTTATCAGAACTCTGACTGAAGCATTTTTGTGTAATAATTTTATCATTTTTTGCAATAATATGAAGATGAAAAAAGCAATTTTTAGAAATCTGTTTGAAGTAGGATTTAAATGGCAAGTCCTGATCAAAAATAACACCAAGGATTTTTACGTCTTTATTTGAGACCAGTTTAATGCCGTCTAGATGAAGTGACTAACTGATCAGTATCTATTTCAAAGACTCTAGTCCAAGGACAATAAAATGTATTTTATGTCTTCCAGACATGCCTGGAGTCTATGTAACAGGTCAGTTTAATCAGGATTTATAGACAAATATAACTGAGTATCATCAGCATAACAATAGAATTTAATCACGTGCTGTCTAATAATTTTACCAATTGGGAGCATAAATATAGTAAAGAGAATTGGTCCTAGCACTGATCCCTGCAGTACTCCACAGGTAACCCTGGAGCATGAGGAAGATTTAACAAAAACATGAGCAAACTGAAATCTGTCAGACCAATAAGATTTAAACCAGCCCAATGCAGTTTCCTTAATTGCTATTGAATGTTCAAGTATATTTAAAAGAATATTATGATCAACTGTATCAAATGCATCAGTTAAACTTAAAGAAGAGAAATACGCTGCTCTTGTTTTACAAAGGGTAATTTTAAACAGCAATAGCAATTAGGATTCCTGTAGAAATATAAAGAGTGCTATTTTTTCTCCAGTATTCCAGTATTATGTTTCAAGGTACAGAGCTCTAAATGATCCAGGGAGCCAGCTTTTTATAAATAAAGTCCTTCTTCTTCAAATGGGCTATATTGTCTAAAGCACTGCACAAGAAGAAGTAACAAAATTATCAGTTATGAAGGGGACTATATTATATGCCCTCTGGAATATTGTTCCTTGATACAGAAGAAAAAAAAAAGGCAACCAATTCTTCAAAAGCAATGCCATGATATCTGGGTAGATCGATCAATGTAGTTCAATTTGAATTCTACATGGTTATTATCTGGAAATGCTCCTGTTGAAAGTGTTTGCAAAAAGGAAGAACATTCAGTACGATTCCTTGAGCTGTTTGAGTAAATCACCAACTCGCACTCATCTATGTCGAACTTTTAGCCAATCACAAGCAGCAGTGGCAGGTGTGATGTGTCACTTTCTTGATTTATTTCACAACTAGTGGAGTTAACCGATTAATGAAACTCTTAACCAAATCCGGTTAAGAGGAACATGCAAAAACTCATTTCCTATCCACAAAGGCACAAATTGCATCCTTATGCTCCAAAAAAAAGAAAAAAAAAAGGAGGTATTCCAGCTGAAACAGAAGCAGCCATCTTTGTTTTGCTTCAACATACCACTGGTTGACACGTTGACGTCATACATGTCACATTTATCCAAAACATTTCTGTAACAAGGCTAATGCATCTGTAGCTTCTGGCAAGATGTAGTGCCGGGAGTTTGTTAAATCTTCAAAAGAATTGTGACTCTTAACTGCCTTTAAACCAATTAATAAATCAGACTCCTCCTCCTCACACAGAATTTCTGGGCATGTGGAAATATAAATAGCTGGAGCGAGTTGACTTAGTTATGCTATCTAAATCCTCTTGTTGCAGCCAGGTTTCTGTTTGACATCATACATCTATCTGATTATCAAAAATGAATGCATTAACTAACAAACTCTTTGAGGAGAGGGATATTATGTAGAAATCAGAATCTGTTCAAATAAGAGATATGCTGTTTTTTATTTTTCTTTTCTTTTTACTGAGGGTTCTTGGTGGTGATTGTTGCTGTTGTGACTATCACTAAACTGGGTCAGCTGTTTGTTCAATATCATTATGTTTCCAACACACTGACAGCATAAATGCAAAGCTATATGAATATGATCAATATTATATTATATATTATCAATGCCCAACAACCCTAATGTAAGCTCATTTTACTCGAGGAGAAGATCACTTCAAATCAGTGTCCCATGAAAATACAGCATCCTTTCAACCAGTTGTAACTATGTTGTATATGTCAGCTAAAAATCTCTGAAAGGAAAGCAAAACAGGCCTGTTCTGTGCCAAAACAAGGGAAAACACAAGCCTTTAAATTCACATATCTTCCTTTTATAAAGATGAGGTTCTAAGCCATGTAACTGGAGGTACTGATTACAAAATTATATTAAAACAAAATAACAATACTAAATATCATTTATAGTGTACTTCACATAGGTAGCCTATATCAGCCTACTAAGAAAAAAGTAAAAAAAAAAATAAAGTATTGAAAATAACAAAAGTTAGAGTTCAATAATAAAAGCTATAAAATATAACAAAGAAAGTTCAGTCATTGTTTTTGTTTTGGTTCAATTATATAAAGATTGTCTGCCGTCCTGCTGGATTTACTTGTGCCAATGTGAGCTGATGTTTTTTTTTTGTCTGTACATAATATTCTACTATTGTTACTTCTGATGGGCAAAGTATGTTTATATGAGCATAAAATCTTTCCTGTCATTGTACAAATGGCTCCTCTGGGGCAATAATGACCAGAGAAATTTTTGTATTTAAGTTTGCACCTGAATTTCAGTTACTAAAAAGAATGCTAAACTGCCGCCGCAGTTAAGCTTCAGATTTGACAAATATGGTCATTGGAATTTAATCTGCGTACTAATAAAGGCACCCATGTAAAAAAAGGTTTTGCACACTCTGTCTGCTGAATTGTATTAGCAAATTACTTTGGGCCTTCTTTGAAGATCTGCTCTGCATGTGGAAACACATTCACAGTTGTTTTAGGATCAGGACAAGGAGCATATACTGTATGTAACATAATTTTTGTGCAGTCTGATAAACCTTTTTTATTGCTTTCCTTAAGTCAGAGATTTGGTCTAAACGAGTCATTGCAGCTAACCTGAGTAATTTGTAATTACACTTAACGGTGTTTTCCATATGTTGTAAATAAGTGAAGAGAATTGCTGAACATGTGTATGTCTTTAAAAAAAAAAATCATCATGCTGCCATGAATGTAAATAGAAAATAGTAGAGTAACTGTCCTGCAACGCTGGAGGCTGATCAATGGAGGCTTTTCACTGGGTTGCTCAGAGCCAGTTGACTGTGTGTGATTGGGTGATGTCTCTGTCTCTGTCTCTCCTCTGTTAAAGGTTTGGTCGGTCAGACTGAGTGGTCTGAGTATTTCCCTGAATGTGGTGGTACTTCCCAGTCACCTGTTGATGTGGTAACCACTCAGACTAAATATGACCCCAGTTTGATTCCTGTCGCGCTTCCCGGCTCCAGTCAGTACAGCCACATGCCCTTTGTAATGTACAATAATGGACACACTGGTAACTATAACAGCAAACGTATTTGCTCCCTTTATTTTGTGCCTTACCTGTTTTCTGTTTACCCTGCACTCAAACACAACCTGACAGAAGAATGTTACCGTCCATTAAGTGACAAGTTAAAATGAGTCCCCAGTCCTCACTCGTTCATTAAATTTCTCTCCTGCGCAGTGATTGTTGAGCTTCCAGAGTGGATGGGGCTTGGAGGGCTGCCATGGTTCTATACAGCCGTTCAGCTGCACTTCCATTGGGGCAGTGGTGGTCCTGGTCATGGGGGCAGTGAACACACCATCGATGGAAAGAGTTTAGATGCAGAAGTAAGTAAACGGGAGATCATCATTAACAAAAAACCCCCACAAATCTTCCTTTACATGCATGAGCTGTACAAAGGTAAGCATCAATAAAACATCATCTGTGCAGCACAAACAAGTTTAAATAATAAACACTTTTAATTGCCAATTACCGATTCTAATGGAAAACAAAAGCTGGTTGTTATGTAAAATAAATACATAAAAAAATTGAATTGTGCTTTACTGAAAATAAAAACATTTTTCATGCCTATAAAATACATTTTTAATCCACTAATTTAATAACTGTTAATAATTAAAGCTTAGCTTTAAATGTATTAGTAATACTGAATTGATCAGTTTAAATGCCTAAGAATAATGTACCAGTAGTCCTGCAAAGAGGTGGAAGCATAATGCTGAGGGTCAGTTTTGCTGCTAATAATACTGGTGTATTTGGCAAGATGGATATATGAATACAGAAGGATAAAGAGGGTTAAATTCCTCCAACTCAGCCTTAAACCCAACAGTAACTCATTCAGCATGAATGGAATAGAATGGTTAATGCAGACTAGCATTCACCTTCTGGAACGCTTCAGTCTAAACCATTTTAGAAATACAGGAAAGATGTTTAATTGTTTTAGTCTGGTTGAAATTTGACAAAGAATGGCAAAATATTTTCATGTCTGGGACTTGATGATAAAAATAATGTGTAGTTTCTCTGCAAATCAAGGGCTGTTTATATATATTTAACAAATACCTGCAGTGATATATAAATAGGCCTATAATATAAATCTAATCTTTTGTAAAAACAAAAGGAACTTGAATACAAAGTTCAATCATTTTAGTTTTTTTATTGTATAATAAAATTAAGATTTTTTAAAAATGGTCAAAATGCATCTTTAAAATCCCCAAAACAATGACATTGGTGTTTGTGGTGCCTGCATGTAACATTTTGACTATAACTATATTTGATCCATGGTACTACTAATAATGCAAGCAACACATTACACTTTTCAGTGATGGAGGACAGAGTTAGAAATGCAAAATTGTAAAATTTTTGGTGGGCTGAAAAAATAGGATGTATTGACATTGACAGGATAAAATAAGGCTCTGTTTGGCAGCACCCTGCTGTCTGTCAGATACTTCTAAAACATGCTATTTAATAAATAATTTGTGGGGATATTAGAACAAAAAGAAATTATTTGTGCAGTGGTACGTTAAAGTCTGTTGATTCCAAGTCTGTCAGAAGGAAAGTTGGTAAAAACGGTATGAGAGTGCATGGGCTGGGGCGCTCTGGATCTTTGTGCCCCATTGGACACTGCTTAATTAAGTCTGATCTAAATGAGGGTGAGGGGAGCCAATGATCCACTGAGATCTCTTTATGATCCACTGCAGTTGTTTTTCCTATATGGGCGAAAGACCCATCCATTAACTTTTGGTAGTGATCCGGATCAGGATCCGGATCCAGATTTACTTTTGGTAAAATTTCTAAGCAAATCTGTCGATAATGTTTTCTGTAAAGTTGCTAACAGACAAACAAACAAACCAATGCAACCGAAAACATAACCTCCTTGGCGGAGGTAATGACACTTTTTTTAGATCAGGTTTTGCAGGATAATACTAAATAAATGCATTAGGACATTTGCTGACAGGTGAGACTGCATTTAATTTAGACTAGATTTAATTTCCACACCACTATCAAAACAGTGAGTTTTGATAGTGGTGTGGATTCAGAGACTCACTGTGCTGAGGGCGTGGGCTCAAGGACTCATGGTTTCTAGGGTGACATCGACACCGAGTCTTGCGTTGTTCATGGTGTGGACTCTGACAGTCAAGGTGTTGATGGATTTGGAGATTTATGATGTTGATGGTATGGACTCAAAGACTCTTGGTGTTGAAGGCGTGGACTCAGAGAGTCATTATGTCAATGGCAGCGTGGACTCGAAGACACGGTGTTTGACTTCAATTGACTGTTCTGATCCTGCAATCGGCTCTTTAGAGCTGGCTTCAGTGCTTATTTGCTGTTGTTGGTTCTGCATTTCTGCAATAACAAACAATTGTTTCTTCAGATGAGCAGTCTTTAGAAGAGTGTATTTCCTGACATATATTTGTCATATCTCCAGGTTGCACTTTGTCTTTTGACTTCCAGGTCAGGCTGCAGTCCACTATTCTCCTTAAAAATAATAAAATCCAGAGAAAAAAAGAAAATTTCCTCTAGAGGTTTTAACAGTTAGGTAAAATTATGGCAGCACAACAGAACAGGAAGAGGGAATTAGCCTCCCGGGGTCTTCAGGGCCACCGGTCAGCAGCTTGTTTAGAGGATGGAGGAAAAAATCATGTGAGAAAGTACAGTTTTGATTTGAACAGCTTTTCCTACAGATTAGGGAAAATTCATTTAAAACTATCGTTATTTCCTCACGTTGGATTTTTATTGTTCAATAATAAAAAGAACGGTGTTGTCTTTTGCTAGTTTGTCTTCCTTTTTCTCTCTTTTAAACGTTTCAACTAAGATGCAGGGAGCAACGTGGCAGTTTTCTATTTCCTTCTTTTATATCAGTGCTGCTGAACCCCTATTTGGTCCTTATATTTTTCAGGGAGAAACCTTTGTATAGGGCAAAAAGTAAAAAGTATTTTTAAGTTTTAACAGAATTTATTCTAATTAAGTATAGCAGAAATATTTAACAATGAACAGACAACGCAAAGACTCAATTTCCTACCTCAGGCCTGGGCCACCTCAGTGTTACTGTAGACAAGTGTTGCCCCAAACCTGAGTTTTCCCTTCTTTTTAACATACCAATGCGCCCCGTTGGTCTCTTATGTTGAGCCTCCAAGACCACAAAAGTATCAAATATGGTAACAGAAAAATGTTGGATGGAATTTCACAGAACATCTTTGGCCCACACAGTTTCCAAAGCAGTTAACAAGGAATTTCACAGGTCTTCATGAGTTACCCCAGGTCTCCAATGGTCACCAAAACAGAAAACAATGGAATTTCACAACCCTTCTTACACACAACAAAGTATACATTTAAATTTCAAACAACTAACTCTTAACAGCGGAAAAGGATTAACTAAGCATGTTTCTGCTTTCTCCAGCTCCATGTGGTCCATTACAACTCTGAACTCTACCCCAACATGTCCACAGCAATGACAAAGAGAGATGGTCTGGCTGTTCTAGGAATTCTCATTGAGGTAATAAAAAAAGACTTAATTTAAATTTAAGCTGTTAAAAACAATAGTGATTGTTATACAACTTAGCATCAGTTTTGAGCATTTTAAGTTTAAGTTTTGGTTTACCAGACAGGTGAAGAGACGAATCCTTCATATAATCACATCATTAACCATTTGAGCCGCATCAGACATGCAGGTAGGTTTCCTGGTTAGTTTTAATGACATATCGTTATTTGGGTTGGACTTATTTTACTATTCTTCTCTATCATCTAAGAAATATTTAGTGTATTTAATTTTTTTATTAAATCAAATTTTAACTATTGTAAAAGGAAATTTATGACTACAATTTACTCTCAACCATCAAACCAAGCAAGGAACTACAGATTTGTATTTATGTACTTTTCCCACTTCATTTGGTAACCAAACACTTTCTGTATATCTCTAATTTCCCTACAGACAAGAAAACATTCATCCCAGCCTTTGACATCCAGTACCTCCTACCCAAAGATAAGGGACGCTACTATCGATACAATGGCTCCTTGACAACCCCGCCCTGCTACCAGAGTGTCCTCTGGACGGTGTTTGACGAAAGGGTTAAGATCTCAAAAGCACAGGTCTGCATGACAACAACGACGAAATACAAAAAACTAACCTTTTTAAACCCATTGAATCATTTATCAACAAGTCAAAGAAAAGATTAACAATAGGTAGCTAATGGAGGGAGCAACAATGCATGTTCTTTATGTGAATGCTGAAAGATCACAAAATGATTATGGCGACTAAAACGACCCAGGATGGTAAATAAGAAGGCTACATTTGGTTAAATGTTATCTTTAGCAGGAAACAGATGATCAGTTTAAAGGGAGTTCATGAAGTTAAAAACATTGTCATGTTCGCTGCATTTCACTGAATCATCCAAAGAGGACACTCCATTCTGACGAGGAAGTAAACGACCCATCAGAACCCCCCAGTTGCTCTCTATGGGCCATCCAGTAGGGATCTGAGTCACCTTTGTTTTTGTTTTTTTTTTTGCCTGTTTTCCCCCTCCACTATTCTTTGTCACACCTACAGTATACTCATCCCCGTTTTCTCCTGCATCAGTTAAAACTGAAGAAGCCTCTTGGATGAGGGTGAAACATCTTCTAGAAAACTTCACATCCAGTTGCCTAAACTGAACTTTCCAAGCTTGACCTTGACCTGGATGACTGAGAACCTTCACAGATCTGAAAAGGACAGTTGTGAAATTTAAATATAATTTAGTTCAGTTTAATGTCATGCTGAGGCATTTGTCAGAGTAGGGAAGTGTGTGCAGCAGTGTGTTTGGGGACGTTTTTTTGTGTGTTTTATAATAACAGATCTGGTGAACATTATAAGCAAAAACTTTGATATTGAAAAATTTGATATCGATGTTAAATAGCTTTCTTGTTTCTACACAAGACTTCAACAGTCCTGCTTTTGTTTCCTTTGAGCCGTTAACTAAAGTAGGTCTAATATTTGGCTGATTTTTACTACCCTAAATTCAACGCATTCAAAAATCTTATATAAAATTTCCAATGTTTTGTACATATAGGAAAAGGACCAAAGTACAATTCAAACCACAGAGTTCTTTAAAAAGCTTTTGTGAAAATTAAGTATTTTTGCATCATTACACTAACTCTAACAATCAGGCGATTTCATTTTCCTGTAAAAGGGTTTTCATGCATGTAACTACGTCTACGCCCATCTCTTGACTCCAGCTCCTGAAGATGGAGACGATACTTTACTCCAGTAAAGAGCAGGAAGTTGACAGGATGCTGCTGCAGAACAACTACCGGATAACGCAACCCCTCAACCAGAGAGTCATCTTTGCCTCCTTCTCCGAAGGTTAGAAAAAAAAAACAAAAACGAAGACAGTAGGAAACATTCTTTGGATGTTTGATATGCATAATCCTTAGTGGTTTCTTTTAATGTATAATACAGATGAGCTTGCAAAAGCTTGGCTTATCCTAACTCCATTGCTCCAAATCCACACTTTCACAGCAATAGGTCATAAAACCAACCAGCTAATTTAATTGCTAACATAGCAGGTCATTGTGTGGCCAATTAGACCAAATCTGGCATGTAAATGACAGCATGAACACTGGAACAGAGAATGTAGAGAGATTAATAATAACTGGTGACTTTTCAAGTAACAAGACAAAGACAATGGACTTAAAACATGAAGGAAATTCAGAGGATGGGCTGGGGATGTGAAGAGAGATCTGTTTGTGAAAGATTTGAGTTAAGACGAGGATTTGGAGAAACTAAACAGTGACTCAATTGTTATCACACCAGTGTGCTTGAAAAAAGGGGAGAGGAAAAGGAGAGACAGAGTGCTGTAGAACGACAAAGCAGAATGACTTTATGCAAAGTGGTGTTTGTGGTGAGTGGCTGAACCAGAAGGGTTGTGAGATCAGCACAGTGTTCAAAAACACCTTCACATCAGTTCGGCAACAAAAAACCAAAATGTACATCATGAAAATCATTTGATTTTCTAATGATGTTTTCTATATCTTATAGAATCAGGGAGGAAGCTCGCCTCTGGTAAGATACAAAAGTTATTGTTGTGCATATATTGCTCAATAACGGAGCAAGCAAATGAAATGCCCAATTAAACTACTAAATGAAAAGGAGAAGGATTTTCTCTTGCTTTTATTTTGTCTCAGGTGAGGTGACAGCCATCGTGATTGGAGTGATGTGTGGCTGTGTTGGTGTGGCAGTGATCATTCGCTTCATTGTGAAGACAATACGGTAAGCAGTCCTGCTCTTTTCCCTGCCTCTAGTGGCCTGTTTTCCAACCTGGTCCTGCTGATACTGGTTACCAGGTTGTTGATTTTCTGTGACTGTGTCAGGGCGGACACTGTGTGCAGGAGTTCAACGTTTATTTCCACTCTGTCTCTTTCTCTTGGCAGATTTTTTAAACTCCTTCACCTTGAAACAGTCGCGGTAAACAGGTGGTTTACCTGATCTTAGTACTGACACAGACTAGCACTGATATTTGGTTAACTTGTTCATTCCTTTATTCAACAAGTTCATATATTCTAACTTGCAGCTCTGGGTTTAGTTTTAGGTTAACAGA
The DNA here is from genome assembly GCA_034780135.1 of Jordanella pulchra. NCBI lineage: Eukaryota > Metazoa > Chordata > Actinopteri > Cyprinodontiformes > Cyprinodontidae > Jordanella > Jordanella pulchra. The sequence goes on along the minus strand of JAUZNJ010043458.1, from coordinate 52,391 downwards.
GTAAGTCAAGAGAATAAAAGTGAGAAAAACTTTTATAGAACACTGTCCACAGTCGCCACGCGTTTAAAAAAAAACAACTTATACCTAACATGAAATTAACTTTTTTACAACCCAAATTGTGGTTTTCATTTTTTTATGCTTTAATATGCTATCAATAAATAATAATAAAGTTATTTTAATGCTTTTTTTACACATTTTTAAAAGGGGTAACTGCTGATCACAGACTAAGGATTTGATTACTCCTTTAAAAAAGTCAAAATGTCTGATTTATTTATGTAAAAGAAAATAAAAAGAAAAAGGGGGTTGCCTTTTTTATTTTTTATTTAAGATATCAGGAAAAAACACAAACAGACAGTGTATTTTAGCTTTCACTTGGTGGGAAAAAAGTGGATTTTGTTTTTCTCATTAAAGTCAAAAATATGTTTGCAAAATCAGTTTTGTAATTAAAATCAATATATTATATTTTGAGTAGAAAAGCTGAATCATTTTGCTTCTACAGACTGTTTACAGGCTTCAAGAGAATGGACTCTTTGTTCATAAATCCTATTGTAAAGTATAAACTTGGAAGCTCATGTAAACAAGGCATGGCTGCCGTCAAACTTTAAGCCAATTATGTTTTACTTAAACCTAATCTCTAATCTTGATATAGAAAGTGTATTCCGATCATTTGGACTTTATTGCTAATGGAAGCAACAATAAAAACACCGTTCCCCGTAACTTAAACACTCCATGCTTTAAAGTATGAAAAGCTCTCATCATTTATGGAAAGCACTTGCACCAAACCCTTCTGTATTCAGTGCTCGTGTAGAAATGCACCTAAGTATATAATCCTCTTTATGTTTCAGGGTGAAAATATGAAAGTAACTTACCCAGGCAGGGATAATCTGCTCTCCTGACCTATTCTTGAAAACATGCATTTTTCAGATTTTTTTTTTTTGTTCTTGCTTTGGTTTCTTACTGTAGAAGGTACTGTACAGTTTGTTGTTTAACCCTTCACTGATTTAGTATTTCTGTTTCTCCTGATCAGCTCTTTCTGTACAATGATCAGCTTCATTAAAACCACATGCTTTACATAAAGCAGCTTGGCGCTGTGTTCACTAAGATGTAAAAGATGTTCTTAAAGGACTTTACCTGTTTTTGTTGGGGTTTTGCATTTATAGTAGGCTGTATACAAACTATTTAGAGGTTCAATGTGTTTTGGTGCATTGCAGTAGTTTTCTGTGTTTGAAACCCACCAAGCATGCCCCACAGGGTATGAATCAGAAGTGGAGTGGATATAAGGAACATTCAATTAAGCTATGAGACTTTGAAAAGGAATAGGATTGAAGTGCTTCACTGCCTCTGTTGTGCTGGAGCTAATTCCTATATAAAATGAGTTGCAGGCACCTCCTCTATGGCCGTCAGCGCTGTGGGTTTAAAGTTGTGGCTGATCAGTGTTTTCATGTGAACCATAAAAACATCCCATAATCACCAATCTGTCATTCCTGTGCTTTTGGCTGATGTGTATAATTGTTGTTTAAACTTTATGTAACTGCTTGTCTCTGTCATTGCTTCAATTAAACTGCCAATCTGAGGTTAATATGTAAAATCATGTTTATATTTTAAGAGAGGCCTGATGTGCTTAAAGAACTACTGGCTCTCCTAATCTCAGTCGGATATGTGCTCCCATTTTAAAAATTGATCTTCTGACTAATAACAAAACAACGTTATGTTTTCCCAATATCAGAACTCAGTCTATCTAATCATCAATGATTTCTTTCTTCCTTTGGTCTTGATTCTGTCTCTTGATTTTGTGACAGCTCTACTTCTAGCTGGGACATCCTGCACAATAACCGGCCTGCTCCAACGCCAAGGTCATTTATCATAATTGATGACCTCTATCCTTGTTTCCTGAGCACCTCTCTTTGTAGTAAACACCTGTTTACAGTCACTTAACCTTTCAGAAGTACTTGTAATATCTAGAAACTAAACTGAGGTAGAAAGAAAGCCAGTGATTAGACCACTTGTCATTATATTCAGATGGTACTAAAGTACTTTATATACCTTGTAATGTTTTAAATTATATAATTTATCAATTCTATTTTTTTTTTGTTAAAAGCTACAGTTATTAAGTGTATGTCCATATAAACACACATCCCCTTGGCCCGTAACACCATTTTTATCATCCTCACCGACTTTTAATTTATTTTTTTGTTTTGTTTTTGTTCCTGAAAAAAACAGACTTCTTCTATACAACGTAACAAACTACACTAAAAAATAAAATGAAAAAAAAAAAATAAAAAATATACGGGCAGATTTGTTGCTGCTGCAGATCTGATGACTTAATGAAATAGCTTTTTTTTTCCTGTAATATTTCAGGACAAAAGAGACAGAGCAACCACGGGAGAACAAAACAGACCTGGTTGTGATGATGACCTCAGAATCTGAAAGGAAAGAAGAGGCATCGCCATCTCCTCAGACCAAGCCGTAGTATTACATCTCACCGAAGGCTGCAACAAGACATGAGAGATGAATGATACTTTTAAAGCATTGTATTGCATTGTAGGTGTAAGGGTCTTTCTCAACCAAATTTGGCTCAGTTTCAGTCATCCTATCCAACCCTTCCCACCCAGATCCATGTAAAACACTTGACGTCATTTTAGTGGTTAAATGTTCAGTCAAAGTTCCTACATACAAACCTCTGACGAAGTATACATGTAGGCCTGGGTTTTAATCTTCCTTTATAATGTCCCTTCACATTTTCTAAACCCACACACACTGCACTAACCATTTGTAAGCTTTTTACACCTAAACACTTTGGAATAATTTAAAAAGATAAGACAAAAAACAGACATTGTTAATGTAAAAGCATGTGAGAGGTGACATGTACATACGTACAGATGCTGTACAAACATTTCAGAGCAGATTTTAAATCTGCACACTTTATTGTAAATGGAAGAATTATATTTATGTACATACATTTACTCTGTTAAAAGGAGATATTTCAAAACCGCACTTCATCTGTATCGTGTTCAACTTGTCTGTCAAAGCACTGAATTACAAAACCTGAATACAAAACATGTTGTGAATTATTCCCTGTCAACATGAAGACTGCTTTATTTGAGCTCATCAGCAGGAGAGCTGAGGTTGAAAATTCAGAGAGGAAAAAAAAAATCAAATGCAGATGATAGATACACAAAGGAGTATGTTGTAAAGAAGAGTATGAAGAAGACTGAACAAGTCTCCTTTGTAACCAAAAATCCAGTGGTGAGTAAAAAAAAAAAAAAAATTATCAGTAAATGATGGCTTTCTTAGTTTAAACCAGGTATCTAATGGAAATGAGTTGAGCTCTATCAGCATAGTTTTGCATGATTGGCAGGATTTTAATTAGCCATTGTAACAGATAAAAAATGATTTATTCATTTAAAACAGTTAATTATTAAACAAAAAAATGCATCCTTCACTTTCTTTCTCATAAACGATGCCTTTCTCATATTCAGGTTAGGCCTGTCTCTTATTTTTTTTTAGTTGGCGATCAGCTTCGGGTCCCTGGTTCTGCTCTACAGCGACCTCATGCGGTCAAAGCTGCGTAGCGCACAGGCCACTCCTGCTTCACACAGGAACAGAAAAGTCAAAGTGTCACTTGCCAGAGGAAGAAATGCAGTCTTTTTTTTTTTTTTGAATATATAAAAAAACAATAACAATCTCAAATAACAAGTTAATAACAATAATTACAAAACAAAAAGTAATATCACAACTCCTGCTGTTGAAAATACAATTAGAAACAAAGGCTGGAACAGAGTATAAAATAATAAAAAAAACAATAATAATAATAATGATAAAATAAATTAATCAGCGGGGACTACCAACTGAAAATCTTCCATTAACTCAAACAATTTAATTGCATTTAAATTCTGCATCTTTCTCAGACATCTTTTAAAAAAGGGAAAGTTCGTTTTTGAGAGCAGAGATTGAGAGGGAGCATTTTGCAAAGCGACATTTATGGATATAATACTTTGTTACAATTATTAGTATATTGACTAAAAATTCCTAATTTTTCTCCTTAATGGATGAACCGAATTGAATATTTTGTAAGGAAATAAAATCCACATTTATTGTTTTAGAAGACAGAAAGTTTCTAAGTTGATCCCATTAGCTTAATACTTCTTCACATTCATAAAACAAATGTTTAGTTGTTTCCAATTGAGTTGTAAAAAAGCCACATTTCTCAACATTAAACTTAAATCTCTCTCCTAAGAACTCATTTGAAGGATATATGTTATTTATTATTTTAAATAGTAATATTTAGGAGGAATTGGGAGTTTCAAATAATTTGTCCTAATTTTGACTATCATAGATTTCTGAAAATTTTGAAAGAGAACTGTGCTTTTTGTTCTTCCTGGATACATATCATTTATAGAATACTGATTCAAAAACTTCTTGTTGCATTTATTATCTCTAATGTCCACATACTCAAATTGAATCTTATGGAGTCTTGGAATAAAGAAATTAGGTAAACTGTTTTTAACTGAATAAATGAGGACATCAGGGATACTACTTAAAGTTTTCTTATAAATTGTTAATAAACAATCAGTTCCATACTTCCTGTTTAAATCCTCCAAACTTAGAAAATCACCATTCCCATCCAGTAGATGAGTAATTGACCAGATTTTTTTATTCCACCAATTTTCTAGAAAAATAGATTTTCTACCAGATAGAATGGCTCTGTTGTTCCACAGTGGAACATTATGAAGGTTGAAGTTGTGCTTAAACATTAACTTCCACTGTAACAAAACCTGTTGATGGAAATTAGAGAGTTGTAGGGGGAGTTTTGATAGTTCAAAATCACATTTCAATAACAACTCAATACCTCCAACTTTTTGAAATACGAACGAAGGAAGAAATGCAGTCAAGCCAGGCTTCACGCGGTTATTTAGGTCACGCAAACACCGTAGTTACGGTTACACGTAGTACGGTAGTAACGCCAAGAGTACTTTTCAAAATAAAAGCAGAATGTTTTACGTAAATTTACTGTTTCACCTTTTTTTACACTAATGAGTTCTTGCATAATTTGACAATCATCAAAGTTAATCCAAATAAATGTGTGTCACTTGGAATTTGGAATTAAAGCACACTAAAATATGACTTTAGCTATTTTAATCTAAGTTGCTCTAAATGTTTTTACAAAATTCAGAATGACACTAGAATACATCCAGATATTACTCATGATGGTTTATCAACATTTGGTGTGGAATTTCATAAAAATAAAGCCTTTCAAAAATATCCTTTTTAGAATTACCTTCAGTTAACTTGTGGCCAATGTTGCTGAAAAGCAGTTTGTTTTTAGTAGGTACTTTTTACTTCAGTATGGAATTAGAAGCCTTTAAGATGTTAAGCAGCAAAGTTTGTTAAGATCTGAGGTGAAATTTCAATATTTCTGTTATTAATAGTCCTTGTTATTCTCAAAATGTAGCTCTCAAAATTTTGCTTCTACTTAATCATGTGGGACAAATCAACCATTTTCTGAGCTTAACTGCTTAGTCAGGGCCCCCTATCATAAATATCAGAATTAAACGAGAGAACCTTGCATTCCGATGAACCATGAGACAAAATAAGATAGCAGGACATAAGGTACAGCAATCAAAGAAACCAGAACAATGATAACCATGCAGGATATATTCAGTGGAAATAGTATAAAAGCAATGGCAAAGTCAAAGAAGAGACAATACTAAACATCTAAACCAGTTGATATAACCAAAATCCAGAAAGACAATTGTTAATCAACTTAGCCATTGTAAAAAGATGAAAAATCTAAATGATATAAGTATATCTATTGTTAATTAAACTAATGATACGAGTGCAAGCACACTAAATGCCTCTACAGCTGCATGTGTTTCTGCAAACCCAGCAAGCACGACAGAGCTGCTACTTCCACCTCCAGCAATCATGACCATTAGTCAAAAGAAAATAAAAGTTTAGACTGACCTGCCTTGTTCTATACCTGAAAATGTACACTGAGCACCTCAAACGCCTCATATCTTTCCATAGTGTCTCATTGCTGCAGCTGCAGTCCCCCTCTATGTATAGACAAAATAGATTTTTATCAATAAACTGTGAAAACTGCCACAAAAGGAAAAGTATGTTTCCTTTTTTTCTCTTTTATTATCCTAAACATAGACATTGGGGCTGTTTAAAGGTACCAAAGATGGAAGGATGGATGGATGGCCAAATTCATAGCAGTTTCTTAAATTGAAGGGCTAGAAATATTCAATAAAACAGCAGGTTCATAAAAGATGGAACAGCCTTAGAAAATCAATGAATCTGCAATGTCATACATGATCATTTCCACATGATTTCTGAAAATCATCCACTCCACTGGTTTTATCCACCCTTGTCTAGTTAGTGATGACTGTATTTGTTGAATCATGTGTGATAAATTTCAGCAACCAAGTTTAAACAGAGAGAGAGAGAGAGAGAGAGAGAGAGAGGGGGAGAGAGAGAACACAGTCATTTCTGTATGTTGTAAAATTCATCATCAAAATGTGAAATATTTGGTACTTTTAGAATAAAAAGTCATTGTTGAACATAGAAAGATGGTCAAAAAAATAAAAAGAAAACAGGAAACTAAATGACAATAAAGGCATAAGGTTTTGTCACATCAACTTGGGGAACAGTGCCCTGAAAAAATGATTTTGGAGGTTTTTGATTTAAAACTTCCACATCAGGTATCAGTAGAGAACCAGCTGGAGGAGTTTTTCTGTCATCCTAAAGTAACTGGAAACAAAACGTCTTGTTGTGATATTCACAGCAACTTATTACTAAAACTTATTACTAAAAGAAACTCAGATTTTGAATGACTTTCATTTAAAAAATTCCAAATCAGATGTGGATCAACTTTTGGTAATAGTCAGAAGGAAGAAAAATATAATACTCTAATACTCTATTATTGTTCATTTCTACTTGTGGAGGACTATACAGTATCTACGCCCGGAGCCCCCAAATAGCTTGCATCTTACCTTTTTTCTAAAACTTTTTCACAGGTGTTATTTTGCAGCGTCAGGTTCTCCGTTAATGTGTGTTAATGTTACCTTGCAGTCAGAGCTCCATTTCTTTGTGTGAAGGACTGTTCAGAGTGCTGCTGTTATCTTTCAAATCTGCTCCTTTGAGTCCTTTTGAAGCTGTGTAAACACCATTATACTCTTCCTTTATCAACAAATCGGCTACAAGATGTTAACTGTGGAGAGGTTGGGATGTGAGTATAAGTGCAAGGCACAATTAAAGCATTGGTTATGTTTTTATAATCATGAAAATATATGGAAATGTAGTGTACATTCTCTAATAAGGAACACCTAGTTTACCACATCAAACAGCGACAAAAGTAAAGGAAAAATTATAATTCTTATATTTCTATATTGGCATGAGCTTTAAAATATTTTATTAGAAAAGAGGAGCAAGAACGGATCCATCTTCTCCTGCTTATCTGACAGGGTTACAGTGAGGCTGGTGCATATCTCCAGCAGTCTATGGAGGAAATGCAGGGTACACCATGGACAGATTGCCAATCAAACCATGCATAAAATCACGAGGAAAAATCTGGAGACACCAATTGCTCATGACCCTGAGTACTCTGGCTTTCTGAACACGCAAACTGACCATAGGTCAGGATTTAAACCCAGGACTTTCATGCAAAATGGCAGCAGTACTACAGGCTGCGCCACCTAGCAGCTCGGATCAAGACAGACAAGAACTAATTTAATCACAGAAACCGAAAACAGGTTGCTTTTATTTTGAAAGGCTAAAGGCTTCGTTACTACTGTAATTCATGGTGTCCGTGTGACCTTCAAACTCCCGTGAAGATTGTTGCTTGGAGGTGGAAAACTGAAACCTTTAGAAAAGGGAAGTTCAACATTGAAACCTTTAAAAAGGGAAGCTCAACATCTGATGACTTTATTGTATTTTTTAAACAGGCATTTTTGTGAGCATAAAACAAGGTATGGAAGTTCTCCCAGCTGTTTTCGATATCCGCTTTTTGCTTTCGTGTTTAAAAAGGCAAACAGAGACGCACAGCTGCTACTTGGTGACCGCGGCAAAGTTGCTTGGTGAAACGTTTTTCCCTGTTTTAATTTCGTACGTTCTTATACATGTTGTCTTATCAGAGCTTTATGGAAAAAAAAGAAAATATAAAAAAAGAATTTTAATCTAATCACATGGTCGTTTTCTTCTCTGCAGGAATGGCGCCTTACACAGCACATCTTTCTGTCGTTGGCTGTATCCTGTTTGCTCAGCTTACATCTGCCAGAAACGACGCTCCATGCCAGCCCTCAAAGTGGAACAATGGATACCAAACCTTCATCAAGCGTCATCTCCCCCCCGGAAGTCCAACTTCTGATAACCCGAACCAGTGGGAGAATTTCATTAAAACTCTGGGGGACTGCAACAGACCAACCCAGTCCTTCCTCCACCCCAAAGACCTGGAGAAGGTGCGATCTGTGTGCACCAGCGGAGGGGGGAAGGTGTTGAAGGACAACCTGTGCATCAGTAAGCAGCCTTTTAATTTTGTAACTGTGAGGAGCTACGAGGGAACCTGTGGGATCAGAAGCATCAGGGAGGAAACCAAACACTTGATCCTGGCCTGTGAAGTTTTGGAGAATCAATGCGTCCCAGTCCACTTTGAGGGAAACCCCACGGATAAAAAGCCCAACAACAACGCCAGAGATTGCTCAGACCCACAAAGCAGGGGTCATGCTCCTACCATTAGAATAGCACCACTCTGGTTGTTTGGTTTCGTATTTATTTTTAATGGGTTATGGATTCTAACTCTAATTTAACACAGCTAGAGAAAAAGCATTTTTTTTCCCACAGGACAACTTTATTTTCAGTGAGGTTTTAGATTTTTAGAACAGTATTACAGTAGGAAATCATAAACCAGATGTATTTGTATGGATTCTATCAAGATTCTCTTTTTGCATGAGCTTTTCAACTAGTTTTTAATTTTGATTTTAGTTGCATCTTTTATCCCGGGGGGTTTTTGACCATTAAGATAAAGATATTTCTTCTTTTAAATTGCGTTTGCCATTTAAAAGTGAAAACAACCAAAGTTTTTGAACCGAACATAAAGGGAAACAAACAAAAAACAGATTAAGTTTAATGCTTTAATAATCTTTCTTTGACTTAATCCAGTGAATCAAGCTCTAAACCTCTTGCTTTTTCACCTGCATATATTCTGAAACAACCAATTGCATCATTACACAATTGTTAGGTATTTTAAAGTGGTATTACCCTAACCGTAATGTATTAGCCAAATGTACTCCGCTTTTTTTGTAACTTTTCATTTCAAACTTCTATGTTTTTTGCACATAGTTTAGTGCCTATTTGAATGTGCTTTAGAAGATGTGTTGTCCTCTTTGTTCTATGATTTTTTAGAGTTAAAATACAAAAAAAATTGCAATAAAATGGTGTTGGCTCTGTACATTTTGGAAACGAATACATATTGTTTAATAAGTCTTTTTTTTAATCTGTGAAATGTTTATTCTGTCCATAAAACGATAAAGAGAAGAGGGAATTTAACTAGATTGTAAAAAAGAACATTTTTCAATTAAGATGCTAAAACTAAACCCAAATGCAGTCTCTCTTTGACCACAATTTAAACGTGTTGTCAGGTTTGAAAAGAAAATGTTTTTTTTTTTGTTTTTTTTTTAGCAGGACTGCTTAGAAACATTACAATAGCAAACAATTTTCAGAAATAACCACCCACCACTACCAAAGAAGCCCTAAATAACATTTAAAATACAGTTCTTACAAATATAGACTGTGAAAATAAGCAGCTGAAACTGATGGTTCCTGAAAACTCACTTCCTCCTGTTTCTGGTGCTTTGAAAACAAAAAGAAATTGATTTATCCCAAACAACCTTAAAAACTTTTAATTTTAATTTAATGTTACAGTGTAAGAAAATAAAGGCTTTTAAAAACCAAAATCAACCTATTTAGAAGTAGGAACATGTTTTGGTAAAAAGTCACATCTTTGTGTCACCGTTTACCAACTGATCTCCATCATATGGCTTTAATGGATTGTGAAGATTTAAACTTGTTGGATGTAAGTTAGAATCTCTATGTTTCATCTTAAGCATTTTCACTGGGGCAGAAGGTGCAGATTGTCTCAAAGCGCTGCTCTGGACATTGCTGGAGTCCAGTTCCTGCAGCCCTCAACCAGGAAAACCTCATCCAGGAGGAGCATGTGTCACAAGTCAATGACTTGATAAAATCAGCTGGGTTTCCTTGACAGAAACTTTTAACCAATCTGACGGTAGTGTGTCTGTAAAGTTTGTTGAGATGAAATGTGTGGTGAATTGGTGCTATATAAACACAGAACCGAACCTGATTCAATCACTACAGTCTACCTAAGTATTGTTACTGATGATTCATTACTATCACCTCAGTGTACCTATCTACTAATGACCAGATAGATCCAGGATGATAGTCCACAATGCTACAAAACTCATATTTTTCCAAACTGTTTTGAACATGAGAATGAGATCTAATTGCCACAGTGACCTCAACAGTCACCAGATCTCAAGCCGCTGGAGTCACGTCATGATACCTGTCGATATAGAACAGAAATCTCAGAAAAATGCTTCAAACACCTTGTTTAATCTTTGCTACGATAAATCAAGAAAATGCTGTTGTAAAAAATAAGGTCCAGCTCAGTACTGGTAAGCTGTAACTAATAAGACCATGGTTTCTCTGGTATTCTTAGATATTTAGCTTTCCCATTTTCCAAATATTATCTAAAGCAACATTGAGGGAATGATTTGATCCTTAGATGGATTATAACAGTTTATACTGCTGGCGGTCTGAAAGTAAAACTGGTTCTCTTAGTGACACAAACACAAACAATACTGTATCTCACAAAGGGCTTTTAATGTGTTCAGGCTGCACCTGCCCCTGCAGGTATTTGAGTGGGCATTGAGCTGAGCTCACCAGGCAGCAACAAACCCAAAGAACAATGCTTTTAATAGTCATAGTGGGTAAATCTAGTGTTACATGTCTGGGCATCTTCCTGAATAGCAGTCGGAAAGTTCAGGCCTGATAGTGGCAACAAGGCAAAGTTTGTTTGTCGCCACTAGATGGCAGGAGAGCTACTTGGTATTACATCAGTCAAGAGAAAGCCCTGACAATAATGCATTTTTAAACAGCAAAAGGAAATAAATTAGAAACTAGACATATAATCCAGTCTTCTTCACATCCAATTTTACCCCACCCACCCACCCAAAAAAAAAAGAAAATGTTACATGCTGAGGTTCAAGTTTTAGGGAACCTTGTGATTCTTTTTGTTTGTTTTTTTGCTTTTTGTTGTTATTGTTGTATCTAAAACAGAAGGGAAAATAATCCATAAAATATGCAATAACATTAAACCATTGCCTAAAAATGGTCTATTAAACATGCTGATCTTAGAAAATAGCAAATCATTCCATGTTTGTCAAACTAAATCTTTTGAGAGTACCTGTGACAAACATCACAAAAACATAGAGAGTAATATTAGAAGGTTATACTTTAATCCCATGACTCAGGAGGCAGGAGTGATAGATTTAAGCATCCATCCATCCATCCATCCCAGATAGATCAAGAGAATGATTTTTATTCTTTTGAGATATTTTAATATAATCAGGATGTGCTTTTTTCCAAATTAGTTTCTATAAATATAGAGCAGCTTGTTAAAAAAAGAATGAATTCTTTCCTGATTTGTAGATGTTTCCCCTCGATCTATCTCCAAAGACTGTGATGCTTTTTGTTTTAAAAATGTAAATATACTGAATGCAAATGCTTTGACTAGAGAGCAAAATGGCTTTAGTGTAGTAGTTATTGACCCTGGTCTGTTCCTATTTTCAAATTTCCTGCTCCATGATGAAATGAGGAATGAAGATGCATTTCTCTTTCATTTCTAACTAGACCCTCTAAATTATCTACTAGCTTTACAGTTCACAAAGAGGCTTTAGGCAAAGTCATAAGACCATGTAGAAATCACAAGATCACTACACTTAATGCTGTTTTCTTTTGTTTTCAGCCTCAAGGTGCAGCAGTGCAATAACAAGAGAGAGAAAAAAATAAAAACAGCCTATAAATATGATATAAAATTGACAGGTAATACCTGGGACATCTTGCAACAATGACCAGCAACTGACCTCCAGTCAGCCCAAGTCTACATATACTGTACTTTTTTTAGCCGATGAGAGCTAGCAGACCGCTGACACAATGGTGGAAAAAGGAAAAGCAAGCAACAATCGTCAACTCTGGTGGAGGAGGAAAGGCTGCAGGCGAAAAAAGAATGAGTGCCGAGTGAGAGGAGGCGTGAGGGAGACGGTGCATCAAGAAGGAGATTGGGGCGGGGGCACGACTTGGAGACAGCTGCACTTTTATTGAACTTGAGAGGTTTTAGGGGCAAAACAAAAACACAAAGTCAGGTGAAAAGTATGGGAACCAGCTTTTGTTTTCCTTCTCAGCTTTTACATCCAATTCACCTCACTGTACTTCACCCAACCGTCCTCATAACGGGCCTATCTCCTGCACTTCCTCTCTTTGCTTTCTGACCTTTTTATTCCTTCAGTCCCTCCTTCCTGTTGTCCTCCACCTTCCTGTCTTGCTTAAAGTAACTGAGCATCATTTAGGCCCATTCAGTGCAGTTTTACAGTTCTGTGGTCAAGTAGCACCCCAAAAGGGGGGCCCAATGAGCTCATTAAATCTGTAGGTGGCACTGACATGGAGGGAAACAGGTCAAAGGAGATGTCTAAAAGGAAGTGGTCAACATTAAAGATCACTGGTTAAAACGCACAACTTTATCTCGAAACACTTTAAAATGAAGCTTTACCTAAGATCTTCTGCTGTTCAGATCCGCTCATGAGAAAAGAACAGGATAATTAGAACCGCAAAGACATGAGGGGGAGGGAAGATGGATTTTAGGGGCTGGGGAGGAGGAGCGGGGGGCTGAGGACTCTGCTGGACAAAAGGAATAGAGTGTGAGTAATTCAGACGTCTGGGTGCAACTGCAAAGGCATCTAGAGCTTTGGTCTGATGAACACATAGAGACTCAGCTTGAGTCATGCACACACACACACACACACACACACACACACAATCTGCCTGCATCCGCTTTAGATGCAAAAGAAGAAAAATCCTCGTAAGGACAAAGTGGTGTGTGTGGGCAGCTTATTAGGTCATTATTCTAGTCGCATGCTTCCTGATTAATTTCTGCAGATTTTGCTTTTTTTGTTTGCAGAAAGAAAATGAACAGAGCAATGCCCACACGAGTGGGGTCTTGACCTGGAAGAGGAGAAGAGAAGCGTAGGAAACCACCATGCTTTAGAGACACTTAAATCGCCTTTGTTTCTTATGCTGATGCTCCAGTTGAACTTCTGCAAGTTGCAGCTGGTAATCCAGGCCTTGGAATCCTTGTCAAGTCGTGGTTTTCCAGTCAAAGATTCCCGAGTAATCTTCTCAACATTTATGCATAAAAACACCATCATACTATTTGCAAGAGTTTAACCCTTTAAAGCCTGAACCATGAAATAATTGACATAAAATTCTGATTTTTTAATATATGAGTTGTCATTGAATTTTATGAAAAAACCATACATTTTGTATAAGTTAAATTTGATCATTATTTGCATAAATTTTGATACATTGGGCATTTCCGTATAATCCTTTATACATTTTCTGTTCCCTACATATTTGTGATTTACTTAGTCGGGTTCTCAAGTGTGAAAATATCCCACTGATGATGCAGAGGTCTCAGAAATTCATGTATCAAATATGATACATTTGGCTTTAAAGGGTTAAAACTGTTCAGAAACAGCATAGACATCAACATAATTGAGTTTGTTTGGAGCAATGATTGATCCAATAGTCTAAATTGGAAATGGTATGGTCGGTTGGCTGGGAAAAATTAATTATAATAACCCTCCTTTTGTATGGTATCGATCACACCACACGTATAGCAAAAGACAAATGCGCACAGGAGACATTTTATTTCCAGACAGCCTTTTCTTTCTCTTAGTTCTTATCTCTTCCTCTCTGCTCTTTAACCTCCCACATTCTCTCCCTCTAATTTATGAGTTAAATGCTGCCATCCTTAGCGCCCTAATCAAATCCATGTGGTTTGCTGGGTCAGCATGCCACCAGTGAAACGGTGCTTTGCACACATACCCTTGGCTGCAAATGACTGTGAGTGCGCCTCACTCGGGCTGTTTGTTGTGCAACTGTTGTGAAAGTCAAACAGAGCAGTGGTTCACAGATGTCTCACTTTTTTCCTCCCTGGAAAAGATAAATGTTTGTTTTCTGCTCTTGAGACTGTAATTTTTTTAAAGGGCTGCTGGAGGTTGGGTTATCCTTTATTTTTATCACAGAAAGAGCAAAAGATTGCAGGAAGCCTTTTTTCCTGATCTCTTAATAATCATGTAGCCCCTCCTGTTGATCTGAATGAGGTATATCAAAGAAGAAAGGTTTTATTAGACCTGCATTTTATAAATCTGAAGTAGTAGCTGTTTTATTGGGGAAACAGGCAATAATTCCTTCCCGCCAGGAGTTGGTTCTTTGGAAGTCCAGGGTCAAGTTCACATCTGGGATCACTCACTATACCGGGGGTGAGAACCTTTACTGGAGGTCATCTAGACGATAAAGTGGAGAATGACACTGAAGTGTGACTTTATGGCAGGCTAAACATGTCTACATTCACAGGAACAAGCTGCAGCTTGTGCAGACATATTGTCGCTTTACAAAAACAACAGTTGGAACAAAAATGTTGCAATGTTTCAAAATGCTTTGGAGGCATAACATCACAGAGGCACAAGTAGTGCTTTGTTTGGTTTAGAGTTCTTTGGGACAATACATGGACTGGATATTCTACAGATACGGTTCGGATCTGTGTTATTTGAATGAGGAAAGGAAATAGGAAACAACGAGCAGCAAAGGAGGAAGGGAGAGTGGAGATATGGAGCAGGTCATTGTGGTGAGAGGGTTGATACGAGGCTCAGGCTGATTTGAATAGACATCCATAAAAACTCTGAGGAAGAAACAGCCTGTGTTTGCTCCCTGCATATTTTAAAACAGACCTTTTGTCAGGCACAACCAGCCACTGCAAATAAAACTTGCTTCTCCTGATTCTAAACCCTTTATTAAAAGCAATAACTTTGCCCTATCTTTAAGAACCACTTCTATCTTATTCTGCTTCTGGTCTTTGTTAATGTTTGTTCTTGCCCCTGTTTTATGTTGGAAATTTCATTCATTTTTCATGTATTTTAATATTTTGATAGAGCTTTGATAGAATGGGATGTTCTAAAGAGCTTTAAAGATGAAGCTTAAATTAATTGCATAAGAAATATGTGTTTGCATGCTAAGTTAGATAAAAAGCATTGCGATAAAATCCACAAGTTCATTCATTATTATTTTATTTTATTTTTTCTAAGATTGTAAAGTCCACTGCCTTGCAAAGGCAGCATTTAGAAGTGCAACAACCACTACTTCCAGTATGTTTCATTTGGATTTTATGCAACAGTTACAACATTTTTTATCTTTACATTTTTGCATTTATGTTAAGCTGAAATAAAATGCATAATTTACTTTCTTCTATACAAATTATAATCCGGAAAGCTTTTGTATTCACATCTCCTGAGTAATTTCTTTGAGGAACCACTGATCACTGCTGCTGGTCTTGTGTGTGTGTCTCTACCAGCTTTGATTCTCTAGTTCCTGATTCCATTATCTTTTTGCACCATAGCTGCTCTGGACTGTACGTGAGCCATATAAACACATAACTAAGTTTTCACCTAAGCTGTTATAGTTCCAGCGGTTAGCTTAGAGCTGTTTTCCTGCTGTTATGTGACCCTGAGTCATGTTTGCAATCCTAAAGAGATTTTACTTCAGGGTTAACCAGCTCTTTTTATCTACCTGAAGATAAATAATAAATGGATTACTAATACATTAAATTATGAGTAGAAGAGGAAAAACATTGCTGATGTCATATTCTCTTTGTCCTTATCAACAGGTTCAGCTTTTTATAAAGTTTTATATATGGTCCAACTGCTTTTGAGGATTTTTTTCCTGAGGTTTGCTTTTCATTTTCAGCTAAGAATAGACAGCTCAATGCATTAGACAAGGTGACTAGACAACTTTAGTCTGTTCCAGGGTATTTTTTTACACCTTCGAATCAGCTTAAAAACAACAACTTTTTGCAGAAATTTTCACATGCTAAAATCTATTTTAATTTTACTTACACTACTTAAAATCTTTTTTAAATCCAGTTTTGTGGCAACACTGACAGGCATCAGATACAGTTCAGTAACTGCCACCACTTAACGTCTTATTTGCAGACAGAACGTGTCAACCAGCTGGATATCAGCCAGTTCTAATGTCTGCTTCTTCTTTATTTTTTTCTAATGCTGGCAATGTTTCTGGCCTTAACTGCGACTAAAAAAAAGGCTGAGTTTGTTCTATTAACAGTAGTTTGTCTTAATTTTGTGAGGAATAGCAGGCTGTCAGCCCTTGTGATGACAGCTGATGATATCAGTTACAAGAGATAACCTCTGTGTGAGAAAGAACATTGTAGGAAACAAAAGAGGCACAGAAAGATAATAACAGTGACAACACAGGGAAATGAAGATCAAATCCGATAGAACTGGCACCGGAGGAGCAACTTAATACATATTACACCTAAAAAAAAACAGAGAAGCCTCTCTTCATTCACTCCCTCTCAACTTTATCTGACACTGTAGCCTGACTCACTTTCTCTTCAACAACGAGATTTGTTGTTGTTGTTTTTTTTTTTGTTTAAATCACCTGCACTCCGATCTCTAACTTTCTCCCCAACTTAACTGTTTCTTCTACCATCCATCTTGTCCTATTATGTTCTCCTTCTCTTCAACAGGCTTGAGGAATGTGTCCGAGCAGCACAAAAGGAACAAAAGCCAGACAGCAGGAGGAGAAGAAGGAGGAGAATGGGAAAGAAAGTTGAAATGAAGGAGAGACAGGAAGAAGAAAAAAGAGGGGGAGGAAGGAACGAGTGGAGAGAGTGAGGCAGAGAGAGGCAGAGTACGGATGAGTGCCCCTGAATGCTGAGCCGTGCTTTGTCATGGCGTGCTGACATGCAGCATCACACACATTTCAGAGCTCTTTATCAATCCCCCGCTTTGAAACAGCGCACACACCGCGTTGCTCTGCTTCAAAACACTTTGATGCATTTTTGTTTTTTCGTCATGGTGATATGGTAATGGATCTGCAATGAAGCTGAAGATGGATTCTCCAAATGTTTGCCTAATTAATGTTTGAACTGGTCACTTTGAATTTGATGACATGATTGATTCACCATTTTTTTTCTTTTTGTGAGCAGACCACCAGTGTGGGAGAATGATGTCAAACAGATATTAAATTAAACTTGAACCCATTGCTTAACTCTGTTCTATGTCTTTTCTAAATTGCTTTTCAAAATAGTTTCCTCACCTAAACCATTTCACATTTTTTACTCATAAAAAAAAACAAAGTTTGGTGAAATATGTATCTAAAAACAAAATAAACAGCTTACTAAAAGTGATGCGTTTTAGTGAAGAAGAAAAGTGAATTCAAAAAGTGCAGCTTTCATTCGTTTCTAGCCTCATTACCCCCTGATTAGAAAATCCCATGCAAAGCAAATGTCTTTAGGAGATGTTTTCTGGTCAAGTGATGGAAAAGAAGATGCAGTGACATTCAGGGAGATCCTGATTGTTTGCTCTCTGTCGATTGTCAACGTTTTGAGATATTTTGCAAAGAAAATATTTTAAAAGTTCAGTTTTTAGATGTGGAAAGTTGGTGCAGATGTACAGTTTAGGACAATTTGTGATAAGTTTTGATTTAGAAACCTGAAAAGTTTTATAGATTCAGAAAAACAATACAGCAATTTACCCTTTAGCTCCCACAACACTTCTGAATAAATGTGATGAAAAGTAAACAAGAGCTTAGATGTATTTTTAAGGAGACTTAGTAAATGCAAACTGCATAAATGCTATGGCGTCGTTTTAGCCCCAGGAGGTCAATTTCAACGCAGCATGATAATCTCTCTATGTTTGTGTTTTGTTTTGATTTTTTTTTCTATTTGGTTTTATTTGTTTTTTTTATGTATCTATTTTACTTTTTTTGTTTGACACTGTTTTCTCCTTGGTATGTACAGCTCTTTATGGCAGCTGTGCTTGTCTTAAAGGGCTCTATATTAAAGTTGAATTAAGTGGAGTTTAAATAAAGCAGAGTCTGAAGTCCAAATAAGTTATAATTAAGTAAAAAATGTTTTCTCATATAGGAACTTTAATATTTAACTTGACATTGTCTACGGTTTACAAACGAACATTTTGCTCGATAAATTTGTCCTTGTTTCCAGCAGCAGTTGCATCAAAGGAAGCTTTTGTATAGTTAAGTTTGTCTATTACAAGATTATGTCTCATTGCTGTATGTTACAAAAAATAAAAAAACATAATTTTTTTCTTGAACATCTGTATTTTCCATACTCTTGTACAGAAAAAATAAACATTGAAAATTAAAGGAATCGGTAAAAAAAAGTGAGTGAAATAAAAGAGAGGTAGACAGAAATCAGAGCTCCTTTGGGTGTCTTGTGAGAACATGCTGAGGTTGTGTCATGGTGTGTGGCCGATGTGTGTGGGGGAGATCGATATGAACAAGCTTTGTTCACATCAAATACAGCCACAGTGTGAGATGCAGTTCACTGATTTTGGACGCAGCTCCGTGCGTAAAAGCGCATATCACGTTTCTAGACGCTGCTGTTATACCTACGTTACTCATGTCTCTATTAAAGGCTTAGAAATATGTGTATTAATAGGTCCAAGCATATAACTCCAGGGGGGACCTAAATCTTTACTATTATCCACCCCCTCCTTTGCTGGAGCCGCCGGTTAATACGCCGTGCAGTGTAGCGGATAGGATCATCCATCAAGAGTCAATAGTTAACGTCCGCTTTGTTCAATTCCCATCCATCATCATCGCGTGCGTGATTGTGCGCGTGCTCTTTATAAGCATACCTCCTACCCAGCTGCTCCCCGCCTCTTGACCCTATCCCGTCAACCAGACCTCCTCCTTTCACCCCTTTCTTCCGTCCAAGCAGCGGGGGGCAAAAAGCCCAAACGTGCGCCAACCCCACCTTTTAATGCTAAACCCCGCGCGCCCTCTGCCTAAGTGCGCTCCCCACGGAATGGTTTATTTTCCTCTAACGCAGCCACAGTTAAAAGGATATATCCCAATGAGCAGCCAGGAGCTGTATCCCATTACCACCACTTTTATTTTTATGGCACAGAGCAATGGCGCACAGGAGACTGGAAGGGTGGACTTGACTTTGTTTCTGCTCACTAACACGCACATTGACGCTGCAGACACACTCCGCCACTGCTATCCACCCGGTCTTCTGGTTGACTTGCTCTTTCTTCCCTTGCTCTTCCTCGTCAAGACAACGTGTTCTGTCATCAGACTGGCTCGGCTACATTCTCCCTGATTTTATTTTTTATTTGCCACCAAGCAGTGAGCACAATCTGAGCGCGCTAGGCGCAACCCGTTCTGGTTGGTACTGAACGTCTCCGAATGGGTTGAAATGCGTGATGCCTGTAGAGGCGGGGTCAGATCGAAACTCCATGGACCCTTTTTTTCCCTTTCTTTTCCAATCACTCAGTAGGACTCCGGGGCGTGCCCACATAAAAAAGAGGGGGCGTGCGCGTCCCCATGTAAGTGTCTTCGCCCTATGTGCCATTCATTTTAAGCGCAGCAGTTTAAATCGAGCATCATACATATAGAGATAAGAGCTTACAGAAGCAACCAGGTCCAGTTAAATTAAACCATCCAATAGGCTGGTCGTATAACTCTTTTTTAAACAGAACTTGGACCGGTCCTCTTGTTTTAGTTATTTTATAACTACCTGCTACTGAAGATGGAGCGAGAAATCCCTGATTTTTCTGGCACCTGGGAGATGAAAAGCTCGGAAAACTTTGAGGAGCTCCTGAAAACACTGGGTAAGTGATGAGAGTGATGCTTTAAACTGGTCTCTGACCTACAAACACTGGTTTCCTGTGTAACAAAGATGTCCTTCCTTAACCCACTGGATCATATTGCCCTAAAGGGTTTTGCAAACCCGTTAAGCATGGTTGGGGTTGGGTAGGGGGCTCTTTGTCATTTTGCAAAACCAAAAACTCAAAGCTTGGGCCCCCACCCTTTTTTTCGCCTCTCTCCATCTCCCCTTTTGGTCTCCCGTTGCAAACACAATGGGAGACAAATGGCGGCACATCTGTCTGTGTCTAAACCTCCGATTATCTGAGTGCGCGTGACTACTGAGGAGGACCGTTATGACACAATACAGTAGGGCAGACAGTAGCATCATAACTAAAGATGTCAATCAGGGAGAGGAACAAACACCTGCTGCCAGGGCCGGACCTAAATTACAAAAGGCCCTAAAATAATCCCTAATCTCTTTTATTGTTGTATTTCTGCGCATTTACAACCGGCTTTACATTCTCTACCATCAAAAATAATAGTGTGAAGTACTGGATAGGTATCTTAGCTGATCACAATTTCATTTTTATTACTTTCTATGCATTGCAACATCCAATAAAAACAGCACTAAAACTGTAGAACCACAAGACAGATAAGTTATGTGAATCCAAGTTCTAAATAATCAGTAGAAACACAAAAGGAATGTTAGAAGGTATACATATATTTTTATACACTGATTTAGGTGTTTATTTCTTATCATTCCGATGGCTAGCTGCACCTCCAAGTTTTATTTCTCAAAGAAAAATTATATTTATTGGCAATGACGAGAAAGAGAAGTGACTTGTAATAAAGCAATATTGTGGGCTTCATCTAAAGTTTTGCTGTTAAAGTAGCTGACGGGTGACAATGTTGTATCCACATATAATAATGGAAAGTTAAGTGGAAGGAAAACATCGAAGAAAAAAATGACAAGTAACATGAATTATTGCAGCTTTGGGAGGATAATGAAGTAAACAGGGCTTCCAGATTTTTCTATCATTCCCGAATTAGAGACCATGCCGGATTTGTCTTGTTTGGACTAAATAGGAAAGAAACTAAGCACTTCCATATATGACTGATAGTCTGTTTGTTTTGACAAGCTAAAGCAGCAATATGGTCGGTCCAGTTCCCTGTAGTGTTGGGGAACATTTGCTCTACGTAAAAAACGGACGAGTTGTTTTCCTTGTTGCATAAATGGCTTTATTTTTCAGATTAAAGGCAAATTAGTCCAAATCAACATTTATAGCAAAAGTTATAAACGAAAAGGTATAAAGTGTGAATTTTGAAGATAATGTGTAGAAACTGGAACAAAAGGCAATGATCGTCACAATGTCAACAACAAAAAGATGTCAAACAGTGTGAGAGAAAGTGTAGAAATAAAGGAGACATTTTAATGTTGCAAGCTCATAAAAGCCACAACCACATGAAGGCAGCTTTGACTGGTCCGCTTCCAAACATGTAATACCGTCTTTCATCAGATACAAACAACAGAAATGATTTAATAGGCTTTAAATTATGATTCTGCTGCAAAAACTGAAGTCATGAAGTTTCTCCTCAGTACGAATGGAGCTGTTGCTTTTGTTAACGTCTGAATCTAAGTTCCCAGCAGTCAAAAAGTTGGCCTCTACCTCGGAACAGGCTGATGTTTTGTAATTATTTTTTCACTAGATGACACACCTGGAATCCACATAGCACAGTCAGAGAGAGATTTAATCACAGCCAACAAGACTTATCTTTACACAACGCCGTCTCAGACACACTTGCTTTAATTCACAGCACATGGAGGTCACTGAAATACCTGTCAGAGGCCTCTACTGTCCAGAGCTAACACTCATTATGCCAGAGAATTCCTGTTGAAGTAATTAGAGAGCATGTTTGGCTCCAGTAACTCCTTGTGTTGGTCTTCATCACTCCGTGTGTATGCATTTGTGAGGACTAGGAAGTGGTCTCTAACAAAGGGAGAGATGGCGATATAATTAGGTTGCATGGTGTCCAACAGTCAAAGGTCAAAGTTTTATTGTTCGAGCTCTGTGCAAAAGTCTTGAGTCACTCTTTGTTTAATTACATCTTATATCCAAGGGGTGAAATATAACTGTTGTTGTCATTGATTGGCAGTTCTTCATGATTTCTGAAGCTCTTTTAAAGTTCCTCTTTGGATTTTGGACAAGACCTGAATATTTTAAGGGTAGTTTATGCTCAGAACTCTCTTATTACTCCAAATAACCAATTTAATATCCACATATATCAGATAGTTTCTAAATAATTCTTTATGTGCATTTACCAGCAGTCTTAAAATGTAAAAATAACAGAAGATTAAGGTTTATAGCATAAAAAATAATACTTCAAGCTTCAACATGTTGAGCACCTAAAATCCAAAAACCAGCTATAGGACAGATGATTACTTGGAGGCTAATGCATCTGTTCGGTTTTGGGTCAATTCTTTATTTTTTTGTTTCAGAGCAAGATTTCTTTTATCTGTTGCTATACTTAAAATAGTTTATATACCAAAATCATATTATTGGATCCTCCACAATCCCTAATTTTAGGAACGCTACACAATATTCAGTCTTGGTTAGCTACTAGTATTCGACTGAGATACAGGACTTTCAAAAAGTCCAACAACCAATATTAAAACTGCATAAACAACTGCAAGTATCTAAATAATAGTAAAAAAACTGCTGCATTTACCACCAGCAAGAGTTCAGCATAAACTCCACCAACGTCCCCACATGACTGCTTGTGCTCTGTGTGGCCCCGGGTTTCATTGGGGACATTCCACAGCTGGGCGAAGGCTGTCACCAACTACCTTCTTCTCTCTATATATCCATCCTCTCTTCCTTGACTCACTCTATCTCTCCTCTATTTGCCTCAAATGCTTCCTCTGCACTTTAACCTCTGACCCTGACTGACTGTCTGTCTGTGTGTGTTCTGCACTCAGGTCTGCCTTTTGGTCCCTCGCCTGCAGACAGGAAGGGTTGAAGTAATCTTTAACTTGTAGGATTTTACAGAAGCATCCTAACCTTCCTTCTTGTCATCAGTAAATGTTTCCCACTACTTTGCAGTTAAAGATGAACGAATAAAAAAAAAACAGAGACCTGAGATCAGAGAAATCAATTAATGTCTTTATAGCTGTAGAAAGCTTCCCATAAACCAAAGATTGATTTTGGTTTGAATGATTTATTTCTTTGTTTCTTTACCTATTTATTTAGATGTTATTTGTATTTATTTTAAATAATAAATTAAAAGATAATAATAAATAAATAAAAGAGATATGCTATCAGGTAATATAGAGTTAATATCTTAATATCTAATAAAATATACAATGATAATTGTAATAATTGCCTAATATAGTCGACTTGCGCTACTTAAATAAATTTGGAAAAAAGTATTATCCATCTTCATTCAGATATTTTTTGCTGTTTGAGAAAACTTTTTTCTTTATTTTTTTTTTCTTACAGCACTAGTCGCTCATTTTTCAGACAGTAGGCTGACAGGAAAGGGGGTATGAGAGAGGGGGAGAGACATGCGGGAAAGGACCACAAGCCGGATTCGAACCTGGGTCGCCCTCGTCGAGGACTAAGGCCTTAGTACATGGGTCGTGTGCGCTAACTAACTAACTAATTTTCAATCAGTGCAATGTGAATTTCATTCATCTCCACAGCTCCACTTTAAAGTGCAGCCTATACACACTGCATACAGTGTGGATGCTGGACCCACTCATGCATGCTCAGTGACTTTGCATTTCTCTGCGTGTATATTTACACTCGGTGACAGGTGGGAATGTGTGTGAGAAGAGAGGTGTGAAACTCAACTTGACGGAGCATACACACTTCCCCTCGCACTTGGGCAGAGATCTTGACGCTCAGACCCTCTTCCCCTCAGCTGCCTGAACCCCACCCACCCTCCACCACCCCTTCCTTCTCTCTTCTTCTTCCACAGCAGTCTACTCCCCATATCTGCAAACATTTATGCTCATTCAACACATTCTGCCTCAGTTAACATTCAATAAAAAAAAAAAAAAACTAAATTTCACCCTGCTCAGATATGTGATCAATAACTAACTAAACAAGCACAGCAGCTGAGATCTATTAATTAGGTTTTGTCTTCATCCCTCTGTGGTTACTGGAAGGAGAAAATAAGAGGGTAGTGTGGACTGCATAAAGTGCAAATCCCCACTTGAGCCTTCGTGTATTTAGTCTGTGGGTGCATGTTTGCATATGTTCAGAGATGATGAAGTCAGGGTGGAACGCAGATGTGTGGACTTGCTTTGTTTCATTACCTCATTGTTTCTCAAGAATCATTGTGGGAAGGAGTTATGGGATTCAAGTGTACTCTTTTCCTCCTGAGGGTGAAACAGTCCATCTTTGAACCTGGATAATCCCTTTTTCACATTTGCCAAACCAAAACACAGATTTCATCATAAGATAGACTAAAGTCCAACAGTTGTGGAGTCTAATTGCTATAGGCTCCTTTTGCTAAGTTAAGATTAGTCCACCTGTATATGTAATTTAACCGGGTTTTAAATCCAGCTGTTCTGTTGCAGCGTCAGAGTTACCAAAATTTGTGAGGAAACAGCAACAGATGGATCAGGGAGAAACTTCTGTTTATGTGAAACCAAGTGCTCTGCTCAGGGAAATCAGGTTTTACATGAAAAAGTATTAAAAATGATCCCCAAAACAATGAAAAAAATAGTAGAGGCAGCATCATGATGTGTTGAAAACATTTGTTTAACAGGGGCAGGAAAATAAGAGGCCCACCTTCCAACAGACCAGCCCCAAACATACACCCACAGCTCCTTTTCTTTCCCGCGTTTGCACTGATTTCTCAACCAAATGAAATGCAATTCAATTTGCAGCCGTAATTTGACAAAACGTGAAAACGTCAAAGAGGCATGAAAACTTTGTCGAAGTACTATAAATAGAATATAATAAAGACAATCACCTGATCCTGAATGTCAACACAACAAGGGAGATGATTGTGGATTTCAGAAGAAACAGGAAAAAGATGAATCCTGTTAACATCATGGGATAAGACATGCGGAGGAGTATTAATACCTTGGTGTTCACCTGGACCACAAACTAAACCGGAGATGCAACTGTGAAGCCATCCACAAGTAGGAACAGGGCAGACCGTACTTCCTAAGGAAGCTTAGGTCCTTCAGTGTTTGGAAAAAGATGCTACATATCCTCTATAAGTCTGTTGTGGAGAGTGTGATCTGTTCCTCCACTATCTGCTGGGTAACAGGATCAGAGTAAATGACTTTAAAAAGCTCAACCAGCTAATAAAGAAGGCTGGTTCTGTTCTAGGAACTTATCTGGAACCTCTGGACAGACCGATATAGAAGGTCCTTCCTACCTGCAGCATCAACACCTACAACTACTGGTTTAGAGAAAACAAAAATATGAGTTACTACAAGAATTTATTCAATTTAATTCTAAACTATTTTCGAATGGAATTGAATTTAAATTCCCACAAATGTTTATCAGAAGTTCATGGAATTACAGCAACAAGGCTGTTCTAAAAACTGTTCCCCAGACTTTGTCTTTTGTGCTGTTTCAGGGGTGAATGTGATGCTACGTAAGATTGCCGTCAAAGCTGCTTCGAAGCCGCTGGTGGAGATCTCTCAGGACGGGGAGACACTGTCCATCAAAACGTCCACCACTGTCCGCACAACTCACATCACCTTCACTGTGGGGAAGGAGTTCAACGAGGCGACTGTGGACGGGCGCCCATGCACAGTAAGCAAAACACAAGCAAAGGTTTATTCCTAAATCATATCATTTTTCACAAAACCAAATATTGAGCTGAAAGGCAGAAATGTGAACAATGGAGAGGGAGCAGTTGATATGTTATACATCTGTTTAATTTGGCTGTTTATCACAATAAAACTAATAGCACAGCTTGACTCCTCCCTTGCTCTCTAGGGGCTATCAAGATACTCTTTGCTTTGCCTTTCAACATCCCATCATCTTTCCACTTCATCCTCCCCTCTTGGCCTTTCTCGCCCTCTGTCCCTCCCTAATTCTCCCCGGTACTCTCCCTGTTCCCCCTGCATGGCCTCTGTGTGGCCGTCTCCAAAGCAAACACACGCAGCGAGCCAGGACTTCACTGCATCGCGGCTTATCACTTCCAAGTGATCAGCGTGCAGCAGAAGATTTTTTTCTGTTCCTACATTAGACACTCCCTCATTGGTTCCTTTCTCTGTGAATTACGATCGGTCAGTCTGTGCATGACTAAGGCTTGCAATCATTCATGATGTGTCCTCCGTTTTGTTTTGATTCATTTAGAGTTTACCTGTTTGGGAAACAGACAGAAAAATCAGCTGTGAGCAGACTCTGCATAAAGGAGAAGGGCCCAAGATGTCCTGGACTCGAGAGATCACCGCTGATGGCAAGCTGATCCTGGTAAAACATATAGGCTTAGCAAAAGTCTTCATACACTATGATATTCTTCATTTCTTGTCATGCCAAAACCCCAAATTTTATTGTTTTCAAAGTTTTCGTGGTGTGCAACTGCAGCTGCAACTGTTTATGTTTCTATGAGCCTAACACTCCTAGAGACTGATACTTTTCACCCTTCCAGTCAAGTTCAGTCAAAGTGTCATAGTTTTTCTAGGTCTACTCTTGCTCCATTACTATTGGTCTGTTTTGTATACTGGGCCACTTTAACACATGAATATACTTTGATCCGAAGTGAAGCTTCAAGTGAAGCTCATAGTTTAGAATCTGTCCTGCTGGAAGATGGACAGACTCAAGTCGTTTTCAGCCTCATGTTATCCTGTGTTTTAGCTTCATCCAACTTCCCTTTAATTCTGACCAGTTATCCTGCTCCTGCTAAAGAAAAGTTTCCCTTCAAAAACAGTTATTGTCACCACCATTTTGGTGAAAAAGGTTTTTTTGAATGCAGGTCAAAGGGTTATTTTTTTCTCTTCTAATCTGATGATTTTCTTCCATTTAATTCCTGTGTCCCTTCAACAGTTTGCCAATCATTAAACTGGACTTCTTATGGCTTTTAAAAAAAAAAACGCTTTCTTTCCAATCTGAGATGTGGATTAATTACAGTGTAGTAAGACTAGGCAGCCTGCGTTCAAACATATTTATTATTATACCAATGTCTATCTTATCTGTTCGCACACAAAAAGAGCAGAATATTTTTTTAAGCTCACTGTAGTAAAAACTTTTCAAAAAAAGGACACATTTATGGTTACTCTTAAATGATAACCTTAAAAATAAGCCTGTCTTGATTTTAATTATTCATAACTTGAATCTGACTTTTAGCTGAATTGTAAATATTTGAGTATTTCAGAAAATTGTCAGTGTTACACTTTGGATCTTGTGACTGTTACTCTCTCAACATCTCTTCCTAGTTTCCATGAAGCAGTTTTATTAAAGCATATTGGAAACTTTCCCACTGTGGTGGTTCGTGCTCGGCCAGCGGTCCAGCCCCCAGATTCAAACCCTAATGAAATTTCTTTTTTAATTTAATTTTGTTCTCACAAAAGCACCTCTAGATCCTGTCCGACACACGTGTCACCGACTGAACAGACCTGAGAAAGTAAACTGCCTGTGATTGGCTACTTTTCAGGGAAATCCCACCTATTTATATCGTACGTTTTTTTTCTGAGTCAAATCTAGTAACGTTAGGAAAGCATCTCTAGATTAAGTCAAAGTTATTTGAAGACTTTAGGAGGGTTAAATATGTGTAAAAAAAGTGTGGAGGGTGTTTTATGTGGAATCTGGGAGGGTTAATATCCCAAACCACGAGATAAATCTCCCAATGACTGAACCACAGTTGATCTGTTTTATGAGGGGAAAAGTGGCCAGACCAGCAAATGTTCATCATTCCAAGACTGCTGGTTTAGTCTACTGGGAATGTTGGAAATCAATCCAAGTCTGCTCAGCCTGCCCAGGATTTGACAACATGCTCTGAAATCTAGCAAGTCTGTGAAAACGGCGAGCTTTACAAAAAGGTTCCTTCAGAAATGACACAAAATAGCCTAAGAGGGCAAAGAGACTTTTTTTTTTAAATAAGTTAAATCGATTATAAATTACATTTTTATATTGCATCATATTAAATCACAGAAGTTGTTGACTTGTGAATCTGGGAATGACACAGAAAATGAAATGACTTCAGTAAAATTTTTTTTGGGTTAAACAATTTGTAAATCAAGAAATATATTTATGGGCAAATACTTGCTTGAGGGTTGGCAATTAAAGCTTTCATTGTGTCCAATTGCTGTGGAGTAGCCAGCATCAGATTATGTGTTACACAGACATTACATCCACTTGCAACAGTAGTCACTGCCATCAAGCTTTTATCCCATTTGACCTGAGCGAATATTGGCTGTAGACTTTGATTAGGCAATTCTAAACATATGAATTTGCTTTGATCTACTCATTCTCACTTTAGCTGTATGTTTAGACTTTAGACTCTTCCCATGTTTCAAGCCCTCGGTCGTCTGTAACAGATTTTTCTTCCTGCCATTTATTTACTGCCATCCACCCCTTCTCCTCAGATGTCATATAAAACCCAATGAAATACTTTGGAGTCTCAAAAATCCAAAAGTTTTTGCAATGCATCAGGGTACTTTTAAGTCTGTTCTGATGTAATAGAATAGGCATATAAACACCTTTGCAAAGCTATAAGTTATGAGATAAAGGGGATCAGCATGAACAGTTGAAGGTTGATCATTAATGCTGTCATTTCTTTGCTGTTTCAGACCATGAGGGCAGATGATGTGGTTTGCACCAGAGTCTACGAACGACAATGAGCAAGAGCACTTCTCACCTTTTTTAATCCTCTCCTCTCTTTTACCGGTCACTCCTTCCTGTGTGCTGGGAGACACAAATATGAAGATTAATTCTAGTTAACCTGTTAGCGACGCCATATATTAATGTGCTGATTGTATTTAGCATGTCACATTTAAAGCCTTAGCTTCTGTTTTTATATTCCTTGTGTGTTTTCGGATTGGAGCAACTTCATCTTTAGGCCTGAAACTGTTTATTGCATTGACATGCTAAATTGCAGCTCAAGCATTTGTTGTCTGTACTTCTGTGTAATTGAGAGTTTCACAGAAGCAGCAGCAGACGAGATATGAGACTATATTTGTAGATGTGTAAACCAATACACAAGCTCTTCCTGTATTTGGTCAATTTTGGCCCCAACACCCCATCCCAACTAATTAGTTTTTTTGTATTTATTACCAGAGGGGGGAGATGTAGAGTCAACAAGTCATGTCTATGCCATGTATTTGCGCTGCCAGGCCACTGAACCAGGTGAGTCCAATCTGCACAATTTAAATCACTGTGCAGATTGGACTCACCTGGTTCAGTGGATGGGGAAAACAAATATAAAGATAACTTGTTGACTTCATATCTGGGACCTCTGTTTATTACTGTAACAATTTTACATTATGTCTCCTTTGTAATGAAATGATAAAAAACACTTTTGTTTAAAAAAAAAAAACAAACAACAACAAAAAGAAAACAATAAACCCCAGTGACATCAGCTCTTTGACTCTCCTGTGCAGAAAAAAAAGCTATAAAATAGCAGAACAGTGTTTAACTGTTCTCTTTATTTTATGGTTTGTAAGAGTGTAGCTACAGAGTGTGTGCATATTAAATGGCTCCATCTTATTTTAGGCTTTCTGTCAGCTGTCTGCAACCAGAATAACTTGTCTGTCTCCTCCTTCTTCACATTCTCTGTACATCTTTTCCCCTGTTAACCCTTAAGTCTGTTTTTTATACCTTGTTTCCTTTCATCTGCTCATTGTGTTGCCTTTCTCTGCACCCCCACAACTGCAGTGTAGTTGTTTTTGTTTTATTTCCATTTTGTTTGGCTTATAAAAATATATAATTTTTTATAACTCTCAATAAACATTTAACAAGACATTTGCAAAGTACGGCCTGTTTTTCAGACAAAGTCAACCTTTGTTTCTTTATATTTTTTGGCACAGGGACCTGTCCCATTTTTTTTTTAATCTATGAGATTTACTAAAAGGAGCAAAGATTTAAAATATTAACAACAAAAGAGCCACACAGGGCTCTGGAGTAGGTTGTAATAGGATCCAGCAGACCAGTTCGTAAACTTGGGGAAAAAACAAGGAGATAAAATTAAAGCAATTAGTGTATCTTAAATTCATGGTAGTTTTTTTTAAATGTAACTACACTAACAGTTAAAGATGTCCTTTGATTTCAAAAGTTTCACATGTGGACACACAGGATAGTATTATGCCAACAAATATGACACGTTTCAGTAATTATTTGTGCCAAAGCTACATTCCGTGTCCAGTCGTATCACATTATTGCTCCAATTTCCATCCTCATCAGACAGTTAGTGATAACTCCTAGCTAATGCCTGTGGACCGAAATGAGCCAATAATCCCTCTGTCACTAAGAAGGGGTCAAAGGTTCAGCTTCCTCCTTTTATTTGCCACCCATCTTCACATGTAACTGGACAGACACAGGAGTCTTATTGATCCTCTCATTCTCAGCATAATCTCGCAAAAAAAAAAAAAAAAAAAAAAAATCCCCATCTATGAAGCATCTGTTGTTTTAGCAACTTTTGAGGGATTACAGGGCAAATACAGACCAGCGTGCGGGTTAGACTACATGCCTCCTGACCGATCATCAAATGGTCAGAGTGCAGGTCAGTGGGCACGTCTCCTGTGGCAGGAAATGCCACTTGGATTACGGGGTACGGCCGATTGGCAGCAGATGTGCTTAACAAGTAGCAGGCCAAGAGGAGTCCTGGAAAACTGTGAAGGAGTAATGAAGAGAAGAAAGATGGATGGCATCAGGTATGCACAAAGGCAGTGAGTAAAAACTGGATGTAGATGAAATCCTTTGAGAGGAATTTGGTGTTGATAATACCGTTTCTTTAAGTATCTCTACTTGCCCTGCAGCTTCGTGTTACAGTGTGACCCCAATAAAATCTACCTCCTGCTCTAATAAAAGAGGTAAATAACTACCCCTCCCTCTCTGCCTATTACCCCCTGGAGCAGTAAAAGACAGCTGTCTGGCCTACTTCAAAACGCCCAGCCTCGACTAGGCCCCTGTAAAAACCAACACATTCGCATGACCAACTTACAAAAAAATTACACTTTACGCACAGCTCATAAAACATCATTGTGTCTCATCCAAAAGGCATGCTGCCAGACTGCCTCAAGAACACAAAAAAACCTGCAAAAACACATTAAAGAAAAAGTGTTGTGAGAAGAAACACAGGTTTCTATCCCAAAGAAATAATTAAACTTCTTAAAAAGTGTTATGTTAAATTCAATGAAAGTCTGTACATTTCCCTCCTCAATGCTAAGTGGAAACTCAACACTGTCTCAGCATGTCTAACCCGAATAATAAGAAACCCAACTCTAATGCATGGGATGTTTGTGGGAGAGCACGTTGGATTAGGTGGCCGGGGGCCACAGGCTCACTGACGTGTGATCGATGACTTATGAGCAGGAAAGAAGGCTGAGAGCTGTGTGTACTTTTCTGCATACTTGACTTTTTTAAGAGTGTGCCACAAAAGTCAAAACAAGTGATTTGTGATTTGTTTGAAGTGACTATCGGGTTAGGGGTCAAGTGGATTCTGGCTTGGATTGTTAAAAAAGTGGGAGGCCCCGTCGGAGGAGTACGACCTGCAGTGAGAAAGATTAATGGAAGGGAACAAGTTTCATTCCCACCATATCCTTTCAGCCACATCTTGTTTAGGAGGACCAAACCTTCACACTGTCTCCTCTCATAGTTACACCGTAGGGCTCAAAACAAAAATGCAACACCAGCAGATGTGAAGTGCTCCAATCTTCATTGACAAAGACAGTAAGACCACCCAGGAAGCTATCTGGTGTCTTGTAAAACATTTTTCTGAACAAATGATGGCACCTGATACACCTGGCTGCTTTTATGGTGTAATAATAAATTATTTAACAAAATTTTCATTTCTTTATGATAAATACCTCAACATGTTTTATTTAATTTTAAGCAATAGGCAGAAATGCATCACTCTGACGTGAATGGAAATGAAATAAAAAATATATATGTGGAAAAAGTGGATTGCAAAAGTATTCAGGCCTGATTTGATATTGAGGAATCACCTTTCCGGTTCCAGATTCACATAATTTCTCTTCTGCAAACTGAGCATCAAGTCAGATTAGATGAAGATTGTGTGTGAATGTTCGTTTTCTTCCTGCAGATAATGAGACTTTGACTGGGCCATTTTAGTGCATGAATATGCTTTGATCTTTCTGTAAGATGTACCATAAATAAATGAATAAATTAAGTGCTATAACATCTTTATAGAACTGATATAAATAAAACTACTACAGGACTTGGGTTGTTAAGTTTTTATATCAAATGAATCAGCTTAGTTAATAGTTGTAAGAGAGGCTGTTAAAAACTCAGGACCAACAAGGCCGCTTTTTGTTAAAAACTCTTCAAAACAAGCTAAATAAACCCAACTTTTTTAGCCTTTCTGATTACTTTTACATCTTGCTGTCAGAGAATGGGAACATTTTCTAGCACATTTTAATACTTTATTAATGCAAGTCATGGTTTGGAGATAAGGAAAAATGTATGGAGATGAACAGGGATCACCCAAGCTGTTCTTTTCCTTTTAAAAAACTTTTAAGCAAGAATAATATTTAATTTGACGCACCGTCTTCTCATAGTTTCCATTTTTTATTTGTAACATTAGAGTTCCTGGGCTTATGAGCTACAGGAAAGAAAGGAAACAAGGTGGAAGGTATGCAGAAAAAGATATCTGGAAGACATGAGGCTGGGCACCTTGCTTCTCCTGAGTTTGTTTCATTGATTTACCATCTGGGCAAAGAAAGCTTTTGCAAGTGGAAAATGAAATAAAAAGGGTAATAGAGATGAGAGAAATTAAGGGATTTATTTGTGGATCCAAAGAAGAGTGAGTCAAAGCTTTCTTTATACTTCCTGGTCTATAATGATATATAATCAAGCTCAAAGGAGGCTAGGCTTCATTGAAACATGTTTCTGAGCTCTTCCGTGGGGAATTTTCAAACACACATCAGCTGTTTAACAGGAGTGCACTCGTCTCTCTCCTCCTCTGCAGACAACAGTCTCACAGTTTACTGGCAGAGCTGACTGAATGAGGTCTTAGTAGAAACTAAGAGGCAATAACAAACCTGATTACAGGCTTTGATCATTAAACATTGGATAAACTGAGGACACCAGCAAAGTTAGAGGATACCGTCTGAAGTCAAAATAATTGGAAGAAGATACGCACAGATTGTGGGTGAAACAGATGAGGGAATCACATGACATCATGCTCATGTAAAATGGCAGGACAGTAAAACCGTCATTGATGAATCTATGTAAATGTTACCTTCATGTACAATTTTATTTATTTTACACATGATAAGACACAACCCTTTGACGACTCAACATATTGAGTTCTAAAGAGGTCTGAATTAGTATTACAACAATCAAACCCTTCTTATAATCGCCTTGGAGTTTTTCTCCTGTTTACACTGCTATCTTGAACCCTCAATCTTTAGTGATGTGTCCCAGTGTTTTGAGGCTGAAAGGGCTCCTTACCATTACCCTCATCTATAGCTATGCACAGATGATCTATCAGAATTAAGTCAGGACTGTGACTGAACTGCTCCAGAACACTGGTATTAGATCTAAGCTAAAGAAGCATGGTGGTAAAAATGATAGATTACTGAAGGCTAACCATCTCAGTGGTATGAATAATTTTAAGCCTAAACAGAAAAGAGAATCAAAGCAGCTGTTTTTGTTATTTATCCATGATTAAAATTATCTTTATGTAAGGAAAGAGAGCTGGAGGGAATAAAAATATGTAAGCAAACAGAACAATGACGTAACATCTTACTTGCTGTGTAAATGATATACAGTTCTGCTTGAAAGTTTACACAGCCCTCTATTAAAGACAGAAAAAAAATAGAAAATAGTAATAACAAATACAAATGAGATCAAATGGAATCGTAACAACGATTTTGAATATATATATATACATATATATATATATATATATAAATTATAAAAAACAACAACAAAAACAATCACTGAAATCAGATGTTTTCTGTGATTCTGTAAAGTTCAGGAAATGTTTGCCACCTTTTTTTTCAGGTTTTGTGTTATTTGAATTTATAGTGTAAATTTATCTTTTATTAAATTTACCAAGCAAGAATCCACTGGATCCCTAAACTAATAATCCACTCAGAACTAATTCTTGTTATTACTTAAAAAAATAATAATAATAAAAAAACACACACAAAGCAATGAAGAACTTCGGAACTAAAGTAAACTAAAGAACTAAAAATTATTTTCTACCTGACACTAAATATGCAAAGACTAGACAGACTAAGGACCTGTGAATTCTGCCAGACACAAATGTGAACGTTTAAAAGATTAATTCAAAATAAATTCTCTGGATAACAGCAGGTTGTCACTTCACACTGACTGAGATGTGAATCCTTTGTTTTGATTCCTCGGTGGAGGTGACAGCAGGGTGATGACTTAACCACAGATGAGGAGGAGGTGACAAACTGTCTCTCTTCACTGCAAAAGTCACTGACAGATGATGAGGCTTGAATCGATAGAGAACGTGAAGGCAGATTCTGGGAATCAGATCCGAAGGGCTTGAGGCGAGAAGTCAGTAATCAGAAACAGTCATCGTCCAGAACATCAATAAGCAGGCAATCCAGTAAAGACAAGAGAAATTGGGGAACAGAACAAGTTTTTGGTTGCCATTAGATTAAAGTCACCCACTTTATTATCAAGAAATAAAACTTTAAAGATGACATAACAAAAACCTGGCTCTTGTTGTAAATTATAGAAACAAGGTTGTACATTTTCCCAACAGTGATGGAAATCTACACAGCTATCTATTCTTCAGATGTTTTGTTGTCCAGTTTGCAGATCAAAAACTGTATAAAATATTATTTTTACATTTTACCATGCAATCAACCAAAGGTAAAGACAACAAGTTGATGCAAATTGCTTCATATCATTTATAATCTCAGTCTAAATAATGTTGATATAATTTACTGCCACTTCAATATTTTTAGTCCTATAGTCCTGGTAATTAAAAGTGGTTTTGTTTTTTTAGTTAAATAGATCTGTTATGTTGAAAGAAAATCATGCAGTTTTGGTAATAGAAACCTCCAAGCCAACCCTTTCAGTATATGATAGTGTTTGGTATGATTACACAGTAATAAACTCATTGAATCTGGACAGCCTGGCTGGAAGGAATGGTTTTGAGGGTTTCAGTGAGCTGTGGGAGCCCTGTTTCTTTGTTTTAGGATACCACTTTTTACTATTCTCAAATGTGAACTACAAATGCAGACCCATAGTTGTATAAACAATTCTTAAATTCTAAAGACAGAAAAAATAACAACAAATAGCTAACTCCTTCTATTATTCTATATTTGGTGAACCTACAGGAAATTTGGAGGTCAAGCTAATATTCATTAGAGGTATATATTGTCACTGGAGGTAGTTTTCACTTCAGATATGTATGCATTACCTAGTTTGAGAAAAAATGATTTGGGAAAATGTTTTTCTTCTTAAGGTTTATCTTTATTATTACAATATTCATTTGTTTAATTAATTTAATTAATAAGTTAATTAATTTTATTGTGGTTTGGTTTGTAACGTAACTTTTAACAGTAAATCAGATGCTATAATTCATTACAACCTGGTTTTTACAAGTACTTTTTTTATTTTTAATTAATTCTTTGAATAACTACTTTTTAATTTTACTTGATTAAAATATGATGAAGTAATGCTACTAATGTTTTTGTACTCTTTTAATGACATATGAAGAGTGTTCTGTGAGTTTAAGATAATCTGATCTTCAAAAAAATTTGTTATTTTTCAATATTTATTTTAATGTCAACAAGTAAAATCAGCTTGTCCACACTTCATAAAGTCCCTTGTGGCAAGAATTACAATATACTAAAGCTTTTAATGGAAGCCAAGAAGCCAAATCCTGGATAACTTTGAATCTGTTGTTCTAAATATGAACAAATAGACATGCTCTGCTTTTGAATTTCAATAACGGACTGATGTCTGATGAAGCAACCTGTTTGTGCTGGACAACCAGAAAAGCCTTCCATCAAATTAACTTGCAAGCATTTTTTCTCAAGCATTCCTTGTTCATCAGGCGACATAGCAGCATGGAGGACCACTTCTGTAACTGGAGAGTTCCTGAAGATTTTGCATTTAAACAGAAGCTTTGTTTTGACTCATTAACAATTCAATGAACATAGTATGCCTCAAATCTGGACTTCGTGCCAACTTTTGATAACTGCTTTGTTATAAAATACAAAACAAGCTTTGGAAAGAGCCAAAAACCAAAGCTAAGCATTTCCAAGGTTGTTATAGCTTTTTGTTTTTGGTTCAAGATTGTCATTGTTTTCAGTCACTGAACATGTTTTTAGCTGCCAACAAAGGAGCCTGTTAAGACATGGTTCATTAGGCAAGAGGATTTTTAAAAGTTTCAGTTTGCAACATGTTGCATTGATCATAAAGTAGATAGAGCCAAGACAAGCTTTGGAAGCCTAGCACTGTCTGCTAGCTTAGATCTGTTGATACACATCTGGATTTTCTTTGCTTGACCAATTTGGTACAAGCTTTTTGGACAATCAATATTATTATTATGATATGATATATGATATGATATGATATGATATGATATATTATATGATATGATATGATATATGATATATGATATATGATATATGATATGATATGATATGATATGATATGATATGATATGATATGATATATGATATGATATGATATGATATATTATATGATATGATATGATATGATATTATTAAGTAAATAAGAGTAATAAACTCTTGAATCAAGCTAGGAACGTTCAGTTTAGGCAACTGGACGTGTAGTTTTCTAGAAGACGTTTCGCCCCTCATCCAAGAGACTTCATCTGTTCTGACTGGAGTATGAGTAATCAATTGGCATCTACAAAGGTCTGGTCTCAAGTAAAAGGATTATGAAAGTTAAGTAATGTTGGCAGTGCAAAATAATGGGGTAATATAATGGTGCAGAGTGTCCACAGAAAGTTCACAGAATGACCACAGTGTGTCTGTTTTGTATAATTACCTTAACAAAACCATGTGACTGCAGGTACAATACTGCACAGTTGAGCAATGAGAATACAAGGAAGTATTACAGTGTAATCAAGAAAGCCAGCATTCACTCAGAAGAGCTGTAAAAAGAGAGAGAGAAAATACAAGATCAAGTGTGTAAAAGTGGAAAACAAAGATTCAATGTCAAAAAGGATAAGAGACAAGAAGTGCTCAGAGTACTTGTTCACTGAAGCAGGAGCTAAATGTGCGGAAGCTGCCAAAAGCATTGCCAACAGATGGCAACAAGGTGCAACAATGTTTATGTCTCTGATTATGTTTTCTGTTTAGCCTCAAAAAGGGCTGAGGCTTGATCCAAATATCCCAGAAACTGCATCTGCAGTCGTCATAATAAGTGCTATCCGAATGATGGTGAAAGCAGGGAAAGATCAAGGACCAGGAAGCAACATAGCACCAATGCAGTTAGCATAGGGACATCCTCCTTAGCTGCAGCTAGGAACCCAAAATCCTTTGCTTGACAGAACGTATAGGCACAGCCCACCTCCCAGAGTTTAACAAAGATACATTACTCTGTGTGACACATGCAGATGTCCTCATAATCATATGTTTGGGGTTTTATAATGTTACAATGTTTGTGAAGCTTTTGATTTTTGCAATTTTTCTTTCCAGAAGACTGTAGTCCCACTTTGACCAGCGTTAGTCATGTGTGTGTCCGTCACATAATGACCTTTATAATGTGGAAGGCATTCTGAATTCAGCATAGTAGTCTGCAGCTCTTTTCCTACACTGGATGGTGTTCTAAGAGTTGAGCCCAGGAAAGTGAAAGGATAGCAGTAAGAAACAGCAGGAAGGAGCTACAATTTGAGGTCATCAGAATGAGCCAAAGTGATCACTTTTGGCACAAACACTCTTCATATATTGTTTTATTTAAAGATGAATGTATATAGGGTTGGGTTTTTTTTTTAACAGTCACTGTATGTAATCAGATGCCTTTAAAAACATCATTGTGAACATTATCACTGTGGATCCCATGTAAATGTTATTAGATAAAAGCTAGATTAGAAGCTAATTAAGGAAAAAAACGTCCTCGTTAAATAACTGAAACTTAAATTTGTTTTTTAGATACACACCCTTTTTCTGTTGGAAGGTTACCCAGGCTCAGCATGCTTCATTTAATTGAGTGGAGCTTGTTCTAATGTAGACTGCCTTCTTTGTGCTTAACTGTGTGAGGTACATATGACTAGACAATGACATATTTACAAATACAATCTATTAAACACAACACCAAGAAACAAAACAAAAATCCCCCTGATGCCTTTTACAACACAGAAATATATCTTCTTTATAGAAATAATTAATCAAACTAGTCAGATGTTTGTCACATAATTACTCAATTGCAATGCATTTAAAACCATATAATGCTAAATGTCAAATGAGTTTTCAGCTGAAACAGTGACAATGGACTGAAAACACTCCAATTCAACTGGAAGAAATCAGCTGTAGAACGAGGCTTGATATAAATTACTACTTGTGAAAGAACCAAAAGCAGACAGAAAACAAACAGAGCCACAAGTCTGAAGGAGTACTTTATTCAGGAAGGAAGAACAGATCATACAAGAGTTAATGCCATTGATACCTGTGTTAGGGACTTTCTTTTGGAAAGAAACAGTTATACAGAGTATAAAGCATTCACACATTTGAAAATGTATTTCACCTGCAATTAGATACAAATGCAAATTGAAGTAGCAAAGACATTATTTTCAATCATTATTTTATCTGCAGACAATCCTTCAGGTACGATAGTGAATACTCACTCTGAAAACCTGCACTTTCCAGAACTTACACTTTGCTTTTAATATAGACCGAGTTGTGCTGTTCTCTAGTGTCATTCAATAAGTTTCAAAGCTTTTGGAAAGAGAGCAGGGAGGATAGCACAGTGTTAACACCTAACTGGTTGCATGCATAAGTATAAAGCATGTGAGTACATGCAAATTCCCAAAGCTGCTGCACTAAACTTGGCACATGTGTTGTGAAAAAACAAGGTCTAATGTTTTTTTAAGAAAAGTTCAACCACTTTCACGGGAAAAGAAGACAGGTTCAACATGCTAGACATGTTTCCATCAACCTGTTTCTTTTTTTTTTTGCTTTTGTTTTTGTTGCTTATTTTGAAGTATTGCATTAGATTATCACCTCGGTCTATCACTGATTTGTGGTCATCACAGTAGTTCACTAATTTTACAGCCAAGCGTTAACTTGTTCTAATGGACGGAAACCCGTCTAATATACATCCTTTTCATTTTTATTTTTTCAATTTTTAAAAGTTATTTTAAAATTCACATCAAATTTGGATGGAGACACAGCTAGTGTTGGGGGGGGGGACATCCAATATAACACTCGTAGGCGTCAAATGCAGGCCCAGCTAAGGCAAAACCTTCTTTAGAGTCACAGCTCAGGATCACCTCATGAAAGAAAATTAGGAAAAGGGCTTTTCTTCTTATACCTTATATATCCATACATCACGGCTGTTCTACTATGCAGATGAAACATGGCACACTGGTGCCACACTCCACTACAACACCCCCTTTACATGTTTGACACAGATATGATTTACACTTGACTTTGATTTATTGATCACCTCAATGTTAGAATATCCCACAGACATCCCAACAGTAAGCATGTTTTTTGATTTACTGCCTAGACTTGGTTGAATCATCAAAACCAAATTTAGCTCATCATGATGAAATGTTAAGCTTTGTAAAAAGCTGTGGGGGTTATAAAGTTCACATGGATGTAAGCTCCTATTATAGGAGTGTAACTCTGCAAAGGTTCATTTTCTGTGTGACCTTTATAAGACCCTTGTTCAACTATTAAACAGCATGTTAAACAGAGTTTGTGTGAGTGTGTGTTCTCACCGGGGTTCCACCTCAGTGCAGAAATCTACGAGTGTGTGTTTACAGAGAGGGTTTGGTTGCGTGTGAACATCTTAACATGCAGCTGCCAGTCTAGTAACAGTAGTTGCCTTGTGCCAAAAATGCTAAGGTGCGTCTCTGCTAAAATAAAACCCTTTTTGTGCTACTTGATGCCCCAACTCTTTATATCACTATGTTTTTGGAATAAACTTGGATTTCCTGGGGTTTTCCTCCAAAAGATCAAAACAGATGGAAATATGTGGACACAAGAAGAAGACAAAGGCAATACAGAGAAGGACTTGGATGAAGAGTAATGTTGATTAAACAGTTAATGTAATGGGAATGGTGGTGAGACTGAGGTCAGTTTCACAATAAGCATAATCTTTTCTCCCTGTAGACTCATAAATTAAATCTTCCTCTCACTTCATGAGTGTTTTCTCTTGACCCCGTTGAACTCTCCGTCCTGCTGCTGGCGGACATCCATTGACACATGATGAGTCTTAGGGAAGTTAAGCTGTAGGACAAGGATAGATGAAAAGAGGACATTCATTAACAACAAGACAAATGTGAAAGAACAGATTTAGTTTTTTTTTTATTCCACAATCAGCTGACCATCATGAGTCACTGCACTGACATACAGATGATAAATTATCCTTGGATCCTTGGATGCTTTCAAATCTGCTCTAGGGGAACGTCACACTGGTTTAATGGATATTTCATGCTTTTTACTCCTGGATATGCAGGTGGTGATGAGTTAAAATGCTTTAACATGAAAACAAACAATTAGTTTTTATCATTCATTTTTGAAGAGTAACTTCTTCAAACAGTTCAGACATCAGTGCCTTTTTTTTCAGATTTTAAAATCTCAACTGATGTCCCTTAGTGGAGCTATGCTAACCTCACAATGCATGTCTGAAAAGCTAGACAGCTAGCTAATCATGAAGTAAAATAGTCCTGTCTTCAATGTTTTTATGGGTTTATTCACAACTCTCTTCCATTTTGGTCATGTTTCATAAAACTAGAGCAAAAAAAGGAAACATGTTTCAATTACGCACAAAGTACAAAATATTTATGAGAACTAGCATAACTGATGCTTCAAAAACAAAGCTAGCTTGAAAGTTTAACCAGTCAAAAATAAGCTCAAACATATTCAAATTATACAGCAAGTTTAACTTGGAAATATCTCAAATTATTCAAAACAACTAATAAGCCTAAACTTTAAGAAAAATCATGTCCAAAGAACAAACATCTTTGAAGTGTAGGTGTAGCACCATGGTAAGCCTGCATGGTTACAACCAATCAGATTTTTCTAAATGAACAATCACAAAAGTGTCCATAGGGGGTAGTAAGAGACCACTGGGTAGTTGTCGCCATAAGAGACTGTACTTGTGAATCTGTATAAATGCAGACAGTGGAAGAACCACAGTGGTAGTATTATTGGACCTTAATGCAGCATTCAGCACTACTGATCGCTCTATTTTATAAGAGCACTTGGAAAAACTGGGTTGGCCTTTGAGGTACAGCACTGGACTGGTTTAAATCCTGCTTGAAAAGAGTGAACTTTTTTGTTAGTAAGCAACCTGATATCAGAGACCACAAAAATCACTTGAGGCATTC
The DNA here is from genome assembly GCA_034780135.1 of Jordanella pulchra. Taxonomy (NCBI): domain Eukaryota; kingdom Metazoa; phylum Chordata; class Actinopteri; order Cyprinodontiformes; family Cyprinodontidae; genus Jordanella; species Jordanella pulchra. The sequence goes on along the minus strand of JAUZNJ010043458.1, from coordinate 10,748 downwards.
CTTAAGGGTCCATCTTATAGCCCCTTTTAATCAATATCTACATGCTTTACTAAAACTCAGACCATAATAAACAACAACATAGGCAAAGCAAGGCAATGCATGTTTATTTGTATAGCACAATTCAGTACATGGAAAATTCAAAGTGCTTTACATGAAATAGAAAATAGAATAGAACAAACAGAAAAGCAGAGCAAAACAAAATAAACATAAAAAACATGAGTAAAACAGATGGACCACAAATGTAAGCAAATAACATTTCAGTTAACAGTTTAACTTCAACATTCAAAGGCAGATCTAAACAACTCGGTCTTATGGGATTGTTTTTCCTGACAAGTGGAGCATAGGAACTAAATGCTGCTTTTCCATGTTTGGTGCTAGTTCTGGGTGTACATAGTAGGCAGGAACTACAAGACCTGAGTGGTCTGGGAGGTTGATACACTGGCAGCAAATCTGTTATGTACTGAGGTGCTGATCCATTTAGTGATATATAGACTAGACATAGGTTACCATAACTATGCAGATGACAAACAGCTATATATTACAATGTCACAAGGTGACAAGAACCCGGTCAATCCCTTGGTAAATCCAAAGAAGAAAACAGTGCATGGATGTGCTTAAATCAGCTGAATTAAAACAGAACTGAAGTAATATGTTTTGGACCACAGGAAGAGCATTTAAAAGTTAGCACACAACCTCAATTAATACAGTTATTAAATGCCAATTGGGCTCTAATTGGGAGTAATTAATTATCTAATACTGCAATCAAAATATCATATACTTTATAATGAATATGCTATAGTTCAAGCCAGAACAAGCCAGTTAGTTTGCTTATGGAAAGCTTATACTAGAGTAGAACTGAATGTCAGAGGTGGAAAAAGGTTCGTACTTATTTAAGTCAATACTGCTACATTTGAATGCATCATTCTAGTTTGGTGACAAGGGAAGCAAATGATTCTGACCAGCTATGGGCTTAACATGATAAAGGGTATTTTACTCTGGAATGTGCTTTTATTTCCCCCATAGCAACTTATCTCAATGATGCCCTAGCTTGTGACACAGTGGTTCTTTCAAACTTCATTTAGAGTTTGGGCCTGTATAGAATATTCAACCAAAAACCTCAGAATTAATAGTAATGTAAAATAAACAGCTGAAAAGAAACTAATATTACTGTGATTTAAAAAGGGTAGAAATGCTTTTAAACAGCAGCTTGTAATCAGTGATGATGTGCTGCTGCCCTCTATTGTTTAGAAACCGAATATATTTTCTCACTGAGATTCATTGACCCAGACAGCATGATCTGTACCTCATGTGAAGGACGTCAAAGGGAAGCTGTGAGTCATGCAGCATTTCAACAGATTTGGTAGGAATCACCACACTGACTAGAAAAGCCTCTATTTCTGACAAAACTGAGGACACACAGATGAAAATGATGAAGACTCTCACTTTGCATTGGCAGAAACCCAATTCTGTACCACAAAAGATCCCCAATTACTTTCTTTGACTTGAGGTTAAAGCTGCAAACAGAAGACAGCAATTATGAGCAGACCTCCTCCCACAATGCCGAGGAGATTGATTAATGATGTGCCTGTGATCCATAAAAAAAACAAGACTTGTGTCCCTGTCACTGCATTTTGACACGAAAGCTTGTAAAGCTGAATCAAAACTGTAAAAGAAATCAAGGAAAATATGTTTAAGATAAATATACTCAAACTAAATTCAATGCTATAAAAACCATAAAAAAAAAATGTTGGAGAATTTTTGCCAACATCAGAAGAAAACTTTCTCATTAGAGCATCCAATGAGTCCTTGCACCCTGTAGATGGAGCAATAATACTGAAAGAGATACACTCAAGTCTAGCAGCATAACAGCAGCATGCAGTACTTATGAGAGCCAATGGAAATGAGCAAGTCAACTTTTTATTCCACATTTTAAACATCTAATTCGCTCCTTGAGGTAACAATCCATCCTATTATAAATGTTTTTTTACACTTTATAATTCTATGGTTTTTGGCAGTGAGTTTTTTGACTGTGTTTGAAATCATTTTACAATAATTTCCAGTTTACTAGAAATTATTGTCAAAAGTAATCTTAAAGTTTGTTCATTATCCTAATCAAAAGATATGCTATCACATCTAAAAGTAAGACAATTAAGGTATTATGTATCTTCATTTTTTTATTTTCAATCAGATATTAGATTAGTTAAATTATTACATTTAAAATAAATATTAAAGCTAACAGCTTTGATATGAGGGATTAACAGTTAAAACTTTGTCCAGAAACTCAAAGTAAGTCACTTTTCTGCTTAGCCAACAGACAACCACCACAAAATTGTCTCCAGACTTTTAGATTTATGTCTGCTCCAACACACCTGTATCAAACAATAAGGTCATCAGCAGGACTCTAGAATTAGACTGCATGTTGAGAAGTTAAATCGACCATTTAATTCAGGTGTGTTTGGGTTAGGAAACGTCTTAAAATTACAGGGCAGTAGCCCTCAAGGACTGGAATTTGATATGCTTATATTAAGAGAATTTGTATATTCCATCTTTTCCACCACTTTTTTTAACTTCAGAAAAAGGGAAAGAGGCAAACAATGACTGTCACATATAGAAGAGTTTGCTGCTGGCTTTAGAGGCTTACTCTTTCAAGGCTTCAGAATATTGTATCATTCTGTTAATAAAAGACTACTGGGTTTCAAATTTTCCTGAATTTTAAAGAACAACTTATGTCGCTATACTTTCACTCACATATAATCTTTAAGAAGGATCTGAAAAGCTGTGCCCAGGGGACAACAGCGCACTGGCATGAAGTGACACAAACATTGCCAACTGAGCAATCCCAGTGATGATGCAGTTGGATCTCAAACCACCATTTTCTCCAGAGACAGTTTAAATAGGGGGAAAGAGACTAAGTTTTTTGTGGAGGAGCCCTGCAGCCCTGAGGTGTACTGGTTTGAGTCATTGGCTTGGAGTTTCTTTGTGTCTGCTCCCTCCACCCAAATACCTTCATATGGGGAGCATCAATAAGCATCTGTACCAAGCAATATTGATAAAAAAAATTAATTACTTTCAAGTCTTATGAGCCACTTCTCAAACAATATCTTGGTACAAATGTGATGCATTTTTTTGTGCTTTGATTTTGTTTCCCTTTCAAAATCATTGTTTTGTTTTTTTTCTAATAGCTTTTTGCTCATGAGAGTGACTGACATATAACTATTGTCAAACTGTTGTACTATACTAGACAAATGAAACGCAGTTGTTTTTTATCCAATTCTAATGCATTTACAATTTTATATTAAGCTTTAAAATGGAGAAAAATGATCTTTTTTCATTTCCCATTGTAAAACAAAATCTTTTAATTTAATCGTCAGTCCCTAATTTGAACATCAATGGCCGGTTAGAACTGCTGTTGTCCTCAGTTACATCACATCTCCAACTGAGCCAGTAGACAAAATCAGAGGCAGTAAGATATTTTTAACCTTAGAAGGTGCAACAAACAGTTGGTTTTGACTCAAAAGCTGCACTCCTGTGAAGTAAATTGTGAAATTATTGCTGGGGACATATAGACAGTGGTGATCATTTATACAGTTTATAAGCAAAAGAAGAAAAAGTTGATTTAGGGGAAAGTAGTCACTTAAACTAAAAGAATATGATCAGCCACAAAAAAACACTAGGGAACTTTAAGTTTTGGTTGAATTTAGGTCTCCTTCAGTGGATACAGGCTTTATTGTTTTGCCTAAAGGGAGAACATGTTCAACAAGCACCAACGTAGTAAGACCACTGTGTGATAAAATCCTGATCACTTGGTTTCCTGAAGTTGGATTAATTACATTTCTGTTTCCAATGTCTGTTTGAAAGCTGAATAGCGATGAGGTAAGAAATCTAGCTGTGGCGAAACAATATCATATGATGATGTTAAAAATCAGAAACGTTTAACTTTATTATTGTGCCCACCAAATTTAAATGAAATGTTCCTTGGCATGAGGCACATCTCATTAAAAAGTAAAAAAATAAAATAAAATCTCCATATAATCCATTAATAAATTTTCAATTCATCCTGCAAACAAGGCAACATATATTCTTTTTCTTGTGTTTCTTTCTTCGGTAAAATACCTTCAATGCTGAGGCTGTCAATAATCACTCCTGCCACCCTCTGGTTTAGTGGGGAACTGCTTGCTCTGCCAATTATCTCTTATTGTGTTCCTTTAAATAATCCATGTATCCAGATTGTGATGTGGATCATCACCAAAATTTAAGGGTTTGTTCATTGGACTGAAGTACACCTTTGATACAAATTTCATTAAAATTTGTTCAGAAAGTTTCAAGTCATCCTGTGCACAGAGGGATAGATAAACAAACACACACAAACTTGACTAAAGACTAAAATCATAATCTCCTTGGCACTTGGCAGAGGTAAAGATCATTAAAACATCATGACACAGTCTCAGGAAAATGGGGTCTTGGTTGGGTTGCCATGTGTTCCATTCCCTCGGGTTTTCCACCAGAGGGCAACCCAGAGGTCTGTTACTGTGCTGGGGGTTTGACTGTGTCTTGGTCTTCAAGGGGCGCTGTCCTGTAGGTTTCAAATGGTTTCCTCCTTTAGCACAGCTGATTTCCATTGACAGCTAATACAGGCTCTGTGTTCGGATCTGGCAGCTGTGTTCTGTGAAGTCCAGTTCGTCGGCCTATTATGCCATTGTGCGGCGCCACGGCCAGTTGAGATTGAAAGACTCCTTCATATGTGGCCAACAAATGCAGCCTCTTTTTCGCCTGTTTTGAAGGACGGGTCCCTTGTATCCTCCGTAGCCTTGGGTATCCCATGATTCATTTCGACTCCAAGCAAGCCGACTGCTTCGTGTTCAGAGGAAGGGGAAAATGGCAAAGAACAGTGGTGGACATTGTAAATGCAGTTTAATACAATAAAAGTGACTAGTTCTATATGGATTTAATGAAAATATATATATCTTAAAAGGTTATTGAGTCAGATATGTGGTGGCTAATGTTTGGTTTATCGAGAGGGTTTATTCTGTGACTGTGTTACTGGGTTTGATGGGTTTATTTAAGCACAGATTCCACTATCTGTGCTGTGTGTGAACAACAGATCTGATATCTATGACCACGGTTCTGCTGCTGAAGCTCATCAACAATGATGGCACGCTTGGCTTAAGAGGAAAATTCCCCTTTGTCAAAGTGGTAATCACTGTGTTTTCCCCCTATGTACCAGGCTCAAGCTGTAGATTCCTTGCCATTCACAATCAATTCCTTGCCACTCAGAAGCTCCTCTGTTGATCTCTGGATCTGGCACAACTGGTAACCTCTTACTTTTCTCCTGGTGTTCCAGCTTCTTCCTCCTTTGTGCAACATGTCTGTCCAAGCACTCCAGCAATAATATCAGAATCAATAGCATTCAATGGATGACGGTCATCTGCTTCAAAGCATCTACCAACTACAACCCATGACCCCAGAATCCACCTACCTCTTCATGTTCTTCCCCCTCATCACTGTGAGAACAACGATTCCTAGTTCATCCATCTTCTCCCGCTTCACCCGTCAGGGTCGTGGTTGGGCTGGTGCCTATCTCCGGCAGACTATGGGCATAAGGCAGGGTACACCCAGGACAGGACGCCAGTCTGTCGCAGGGCAACACATAGACGTACAACCATGCACACTCACACCTAGGGAAAATTGAGAGATGCCAGTTAACCTAACACTTGTGTTTTTGGACCTTGGGAGGAAGACGGAGTACCCGGAGAGAACCCACGCATGTACAGGGAGAACATGCAAACTCCATGCAGAAAGACCCCAGGTCGGGATCGAACCCAGAACCTTCTTGCTGCAGGGAAACAGTGCTAACCACTGCCCCACCATACAGCCGTACAGCCCATTCTCAGTTCATTCCTGATTAAAAAAAAAATCCACTTACTTACTTACTTTGAGTCCATTTTCCATTTTCCAGTGGCTGTTCCAGAAAATTTTCACAGGAGTGACCAAAAACTAATGGATGCTAAAAAACATTTTACGGGGAATCTATGCTGATCACAATAAACCAACAGGAAAATGGATGTGCATAACTTCTTTACTTTCCAAATAGATCAATGGCAAAAGACCAGAGTTTCATGAGGACTTTAGTAATAAAGTTACACATATATTTATAATTTGTGCCATTTAAATCAATTTATGGTTCTAAATGATATAGAGGCCTACATTAAATGGGTTGAGCAGTTTTTCTTTATCTTTCACAACATAGAAGACTGCCTCATAAAACCCATCAGACTCATAAAAGAGCAAGAAACTGTTTTATATTTTTGTAATTAACTGTTTTCGCTCTATTTTTGTTTGTTAGTTTTTAGTTAACATGCTAACTTTAAAATGTCAAAGTTCCAGCCCAGACCCAGATCATTATTGAACATTTCATATACTTTGTCAATTTTCTGCATGTGGTTCGGAGGTCTAAACAAAATCATGACAAAAATCTAAAAGTTCTCCTGCATAATCAACCCTGACTTACTGTTTTATCCATTGTAATTCTATAAGCACATGAAGAACCATGATCCCCTGACAGAAGGGTGAACCTAATATTAAGGCTCTGGAGGTGGTCATTTCACACCCATGGTAATGTAAGTATTCCTTGTTTTTAAGAAAAGGGACTGTTAGAGATGATATTTGGAAATATGCAGGTTCGACCACCATCACTCATTTAAGTTGGAGTTGAAAACATTTGAAAGGTTTTTAGCATCCATTGCAATTTTGCCTCAATTCATTTAAGACCAATAAGAATATAGAATAGAATATTTGAGCTTTCAGTTAAAATCCCATGTTTCTTGGAAAATCAACACTCTGTAAAGGCATAAGTTGAATTTTTTTCAGAAACCGGAGATTTGTTTGTTTGCACTTATGTCATCTCTCTATGAATAAAAGCAGGGCAAAAACTCAACCAAGACGGGGAAATGAGACAACCTTTGAAAAACATCGTATGAAGGGGGGGAGTAAGATGTAGGCTGAAGAAGGTTCGTCAGAACTGGTGGCTCAGGGGAGTGGATGTATGTGGGCCGATGGAGCGGCAGGAGGTGTGAAGATAAATGCGCCCTTTTATTTCCAGCAGAGAAACAGAGAGGCGCGGATGAAGGAGCACAGAAATGAACAGCAAGAGGGGGTCACGGATAATAAGTTTTTGGGATACGCAGGGGCAGCGCTTCTGCTCCAAGTTAGAATAGAGTTTGTGTGAAGTTCGGTCTTCAGAGACGCGCTGCGGGGGCCTGAAGGTTTGACGCTCCCAGCTGCTGAGTGATCGCTGAAGGTGTTGCACATTTACTAAAGCTTATTAAATCCAAACTGGTAACTTCTGTTGGACAGCACAGGTGCAGTTGCTCGGTTTTTCTATTTTTGCTCGCGCGAGGGCTGGAAAAACTGCAGCAAGCACGTCAATAAAATAAAAACATTTTATTTTTATTTCTTTTTTTAATTTAAATCTGCGGATAATTAATCTGTAAATGAATCCAACCCACATTTGTTCCGCTGCCATTCCAAGACAGAAGACTGAGCGGGTTTACTCCTTTCCTAATGTGAATATGTTGTGGATAAAGACGCGCTGCGCTTCCAAACGTTCAAGACGGACAACTTTGTAAATACAGAAGAGGAAAAGAGGAAGGGGAAAAAAAGGGACTAAAGGGACTGCTTTCATTCAGTTTTATAAATGGAGCTTTGCAAATATCTGTTGTGCCTGGAGTTTATCCTAGTCCTGAAAGGTAAGATTTTCTTTTAACTTTTAATATTTCGAAATACTTTTTCTCGATGTCTCTTCACTAAAGCTGCAAGTAAATTTCAATAAATTATTAGATTTTTTTTATTAGATTTTTTATTGCACAAAGATAGTTTACTTATTTTAGTTTTGGCAGTTTTTTCTATAAGTTGGAAAAAAGATGTAATATAACCCAGTGATTATTATTGATAATAACAATGTGCAATAGAACATCTGTTCATATATAAGATCCTCTTTAAGGATGATGAAAAACAAAAGGCCATATCTAAGGTTTGGAGTGTTTACACTCACTTATGGAATTATATCTAGAAAGTTGAGTGGAAGGAAAAAGTATTGTTGAGAGTTTGGGGCAGTTTATTAACATTTCACCTGCAGTTGGAATCCGAGCTGTATGTGGCCACACACTGAGAAAGCTGACACTTGGGGTGCAACGATTCTTTATGTTAGGCCACTTTTAAAACAGAGACAGCGTAAAAGGTCTCTTAATGAGGGAGAAAAAGGCTGGTCTCTTTCTCAGTGGTCCAATAAAATACATGTTTAATTTTCATCTAGACATAATGGTTGAGATTTTGGAGGAAGTGGAAGAGGCACAAAATCAAAGAGGCAAGTCTATAGTCAGAGAAGATGTACTGGAGCATTTTAGAGCATTTCATGCATCTCTAATGTCAAGCTTAGATGCTGGTTTGATTTTCCAGTAGAATTTGGCAGCTGTCCACGCTCTTAAAGATACCAATGCATGATTTAAGGCCCCTAGTATCACTGTGCTTGATTTGCCTTTTTAACCAGCCTTACCCCATATAAATTACTCACTGATTGCTCATATGCAGGAATCCAAACATTCTTAGTGTAGGCTTCTAACTTTGCACCAACAGATTTTGTTGCCAATGGGGTTTATTCTGTTTAGATTCTGGTTTCCAATCAGTCAATGAAAGTGTTCCCTACAAGAGGTGTTTTCTCCAAGAGCATGCTTTTATTCTACTTTTCTCCTTCCATTTTACAGTTTAATTAATGTAAAACACTTTGAATTGTATTTGTACTGAATTGTATTGAATACTTGCCTTGAATGGCTTGTATTGCTGCTGGTATGAATCCCTTCAGTGGATCAAGTATAAACCAAGCATAAGGCTTCAAGCGCAGAAGGTACCCCAACCCACAAATGTGATGTAATTCTCTGACTCAAATATATGTCGCATATATGTAGATGTTTCCATTATTTCCAAATTTGAAACAATAACTGCTTTAACATTTACATTTATTGGTGGTACATCGCACAAGTTTAAAGGTTACATTTCTTTGTTGATTTTCCGCCGGCATCTGTGCAGTAGCAAGAGAAGATAAGTGACTCTTTTTTGTGGCTGATCACAGAAGACAAGCCACTAATTCAAAGTAGCACAGTCTAAATATTGCAAGAGCCAATAAAATATCGGGCCAGCTTTCAGCAAATAAAGGTAAATCTGGGGGAATATTTATAACTTTCTCACCTCAGATGAAATTACCTTCCCAACACCCCCTAGCAGTCTCAGCATCAAACTGCAGTACTTTTCCTCTTCTCTCATGCAAATTCAAAACTCCAGTGACATTTCAGCTTTTGGCAGTGGGGGCAAGCCTCTGTAAAAAGTAAAACTTACGCTATGCTTCTTTACGGATTTTCATGAATGAACAACTGGTCTTGCATTTTAGAATTTTGCCTAAACTCATTATTCAGCCTTAATTAGACGTATAATTTTTGTTTTGGTTACACAATGTCCGCATACTGTAACAGCAAACAAAACCTAACAAATATCTGATCATTTTCAACATTATTTGCAATCACAAATAATAAAGTATAACCCCTCTTTAGTGACTTTTTGTTAAGAGGCTGAACAATATTCATCACAACCAGTCAAAAGTCAGAACATTAAGGGTTGTCTTTTTCTAAAACACTTTTTATCCATGCTTTTTATTTCAACTTCATAGTTAAATGAATAAAACCAGATCATTTTCCAATAGCTCTCCAGTTCACTATAAATTAATCATGCTTTGTGAATAACAAAAAAAATCATCAGACATGTTGGCGGTAACTAATGTGAGGAACCAAATTAAATCCTGCTTAGCGCCTCCCATAATTTTAAGCCTTCTGAAATTCCCCCAATAAAAGAGGATAAGGAGTTTACTGTTAATTATATGATTAAAGGCCTCCATGCCGATGCAGCTCCTCTTGTTGAGTCGTCAACCTCCTTGACAGACAGTATGTGACAATAGTACTGCCCCACGTGTCTTCCAGAGTTCCTTAATAGCGTTTTCTCTGTGACAGCTGACCTCTCAGTAGACATTCCTTAGATGGTTGTCCATAGAATAACACAAGCATGTGCAAAAAAAACAAAAAACACTTGTACACACTCCATGTATCTGATAGGTCAAACATGTAGGGATGTGGAGGCTAGCAAATGAAAACTGTTTGGGTCAAAGTTTAGTCTTCTTGCTAATTTATTAGGAAGTCTTGAGTTTGAAGATGGGAGTACTGTGGGAGAGTTTAAATATTAAAGGACCATCATTTCCTTGTTAGTTGTCTGACTTTAAAGAAGAAGAATATACTTTATTAATCCCACAGGGAAGTCCCAGTGGAAAGAGGGAAATCCCACTGGAAATTCAGTTTCGGTACAGCCCGTCAAAGAAGACAAAACACAGAAAAACAAAACACAAACATTATAAATGGGGGGACAGGGACGTGTTGTCTGAGGCCTTGCTGCGATGAAAGGTGCTGCCCTTACAGTTAGTAAAAAAAAAAACAACAGAAAAAGAATCACAATGGGTAAGGGGAGAAAAAAATAATTATTTTCAAACCTTACCCATAGCAGGATACAGTTTGTGTCATGTTGGGTTAAAGTTGTCATGGTGGGTTTCAGAGCTCTAACCCACATGCAGAACACCACACGGGACAACGAGAAAAAGTTCAACAGTTTATTAGAACAGATATGAATATACAGGTCCAAGGTTCTGGTTCTGGTTC
>JAUZNJ010043448.1:0-33194 GCA_034780135.1 Jordanella pulchra | reverse complement strand
ACTTTGGACCTGTATAATCTGTGTTCAGTTCTAAATAAACTGTTGAACTTTTTCCCTGAATCCGTGTGGTGTTCTGCATGTGGGTTAGAGCCCTGAAACCCACCATGACACAGACAGGCCACTTATTGTGTCCTCTTTAGCCAGTGTTTTTCTAGGTTAAGTTAGAATTAAGACTGGTTCAACAAGTATCATGTAGTGGCTGTGGTGTCTCTAATTTGCTTTAGACTGATGTGACTGCCAAGTGCCTCCCTCTCTGCTTTTGCAGGATGAGGCTGGAGGTGAGCTGTTGTAAATAAAAAAATAAGCTGTTGTAAAACAACACCTGTTAAAGAAAGGTTTTACCCAAAAACACACACGGAAATCTATAAGTAGTAATAATCATGACTATAACGGATATTGAAAACCTAAAGTGCCACAAATTGAGTACATCAGAGTGGCAATATTGTTTTTTGTAAATGTAACATGTTCAAAGTACTTGAGATTCATACATGAATTTAATACAACAGTCATCATCATTTATAAAAGCAAAGATATTTATTTTAATTTCATACTCTGACTCTTCATCTTCATCTGGGACTGGATCCCTGGGGCAGCAGTCTCAGCAGAGACCTCACTCTCCTCAGACACCTCTGGGGAAACCCAAAGTGTAGCCTTCCCCTGGTGAGACATGTCTGGAACATCCTGAGGGAGGTCTCCAGGGGGCATTCCAAAAAAAAAAATGTCTGAACCACCTCAGATGACTCCTCTCGATGTGGAGGAGAAGTAGCTCTACTTAGAGCCTCTCTCAGATGACCAAGCTCCTCACCCTATCTCTATCAGAGTACTGAGTCACCCTGTGGAGAAAGCTCAGTCTATGTCTCCACCAAACAGATCCAAACTATTCTTGCTGCAAGAAAGTCATCCATCAAGAATTAAAAGTAAATTTCCACTGATGTGCTTTTAGAGTAAGCAAGTTACAGTTATTTAAAAGTTTACAGTTTTAGGCATTTGATTTAGTATTAGATGAATATAATAATCAACATAATTTAATTAGATTTCCCAATTGAGTTGCTACAATCATTGATCAATCAAGACTTAAGGTTAATTTATTTATTTCCAATGCAAGCAAACATGAGTCTAAGAGGCTAAGCTTAAAATAGAAGCTGCAGAGTAATAATGTTAAGAGTGGTACATATTCAGGTATCTCGTCCTGGGCCAAGCCAAGGGTGTCAGGTGCCCTACCTGTTAGTTGAGGCAGATCAATATTGCATGGTGGCAGATTGCCATGACTTGGTAGTTTTATTGTTGGCACATGCTCTCGCCATTCTCAGAAGATAGATGGAGAAGGAATTCCACCAGATGCATCTTATCTATTGATTTACCAAATAGATGGGGATGAAAACAAAACACACTTTCCTTATCTACTGGGAAACCTGTGAATCATTGTCTTTAATGCATTATTTTGTGTTGGTATATTAGAGAAATCCCAAATATGAAGATTATTATGGACTTGTGTGGTTATATTATGACATAATATTTTGACAAATCACCGCACGTATCCCATTGCTGTCATGTCACAGTTCTTTTTCGTAAGACAGAAAGAAGGAGGAATTTGGAAGACTTCTTAAAATGCAGAAAAAGTTGTAGCCTGGTGGATCTTGATACCTGATCAGAAGTTTGGGGATTATAGACCTTAGGGCTCTAGGCTAAGCCCAGACTCTGACTTCTGTGAGATTCAGGTGAGATAAAGACCATCTTGCCTGGAGGACAAATAGAGGAAAAAGGGATGGAACTGAGATGAAAAGGGAGTGGAAAAGCCTTGATGCTCCTAGCGATACAGTGTGCACTTGGCCCTTCACATTAGCCTCTTGTTAAGACAAGAGGCTAAATGTCAACTGGTCTGATCAAGGCCAGTTAAAATAAAATAAAAAGCATAGACTGGAGCAATTCCCCTTTTCAGTAGTGAAATATAAATAGGCTGTATTGATGTTTGATACTTAACTCTCAGCTCGCAAATCAGCTTCCTAAACAGAGGCCTCTCACCACTAGAAAACCATTAACATAGGTCACAGGGACATGCCTGACAACTGAGTGCGTTTCCAAATGAAATTCATCAGGTCTAAGATCAGAGTCATTTAAGGCCTCATTGCACAGCAAACATTTACGCTTACTGCCTGAAAGGCTTGTAAAAAGGAGTTCTTTATATCACGACTCAAACACATAATTAGACATAATGAGTAAACAACGTGGCTTCAAGATGGGAGCTTGCTTATTGCTTTTTAATTGTGTTTCTCTCACAGCCCATTCTGCAAGCTCTGGTACCTGTGTGCTCTGGCCCATGTGAGGCCAGGTGCAGTCATTACCACGGGACAGATGGATCAGCAGAAGCACTGTTTGTTTCCCTTGCAAGGCAACACGGTGGCTGCCATATGTAAACTCATCATTAAAACTGGCCTGTGACCCCTCCAGTTCGCTCCAGCGTATTTAATTAGGGATGTCCAGTGCTGTGTAATATGTGGTATTTTGCCTCTTTTGTTTGTGGATGTTTCGTTTTATGACAGTAATATAAATGCTTTGCTTGTGTGTATAAGTGAGTGTGAGTGGCATGTTTGCATCAACCCATTGGAATTGAGAATTGGTGCATGTTTATCCTATGTGTCATCAGGGTGCATACCATAACGGTGTCAGGCATGTTTAAGTTTAGGGGGTTCTTTTAATATTGCCGATGCAGCTCCTTTGAAAATTCATTAAAGTGCACCGACCCTTCAGCCATCTGCACAAGCGAGTGGGAGCAGCCTTGGGAGCAGCTGGGGAGCTCAGGAAGATGAAAATTCTGACACGGGCAGGAGTGTGCAACCAAGCCCCCAGACATCGAACCAAGAGCCGCTGATATCCTGGCTTTGAACTGCCATTTATTTATTCCTAGACCTTAAATGAAAGCTGGATTCAAATTTAGATTCTGAGATAAAGACTGCTGGCGGCGGTCACATTCTCCTTCGGATCCAATTTAAAAGGCAAATAGCAAGTATTACGTAATCGCAAAGCTGATAAAATAATAAAGCAACCCTAAAATATTTCATTAAAGAAGTTGACCATTTTACTAATGTATAATCATCTGCTCTGTATTAGTTATTACATATTGCAGAATGTAACTTGGGTAAAAAAAAAAAAAAAAAGCTGCAACAAGTAGGTTAAGAGTTCAAAAAGCAGTAAACAAACACACCTGCACACACGCAAACAGACCACACTGATACCCTTAATCCAAAATAACCAGAATCTAAATAAAGATTTATTTCCAAGACGTGCTTTATGCATATAGGGAATTCTCTTTGGTGATAAGTTTGTATTCAAAGATAGACATACAGTTTACATATTTATTTGAGAAAACACATAAAAAATATATCATTTTGCAGGGATGGAGCAGCACAGCAGATGTCAAAAATATATAAAAACGAGAATTTCAAATTAGTTTTAGGCCTTGTTATACAGTAACAAACAACATTGTGTCCGGCGCTCAGCAAAAACTAATCCAGAACATCACAAGATAATTCAGAGCAGCATCTAAAGCAATATATACAGTTAGGGCTAATGTTTATAATTCGACAATAATAATGAGTCTGGGCAAAAAAGCACCAATAGGACAAATGTGACATAAGATTAAGTAAAATGCTTGAAAGAACACTAACATGTGTGATTGGCAGAGGAAAAACAAAATTATGGTTTTGGAGGGCCCTAGTCAAATATTGATCTAAATTTCAATTCAGATGATGTGGCCTGACCTTAAGCAGGGGGTTAATACTCAAATAATCCCTGATGTGGGAGAATAAAATAAACTCTAGAACAAATGGTGGATCAAAATCCTACTGCATTTATCTGAAAGACATATTGCCAGTTATTTTAAAAAGAATTTCTTTGAGTTTAGCACATCCAGTTTTAAGGCTTAGGTGGAAATTGCATTTTCACACAGGCACAGGTTGGCTTGAGGGAGGTTAATTCATCATTTATCAATAGATTTTTTTTAGTCATCTCACCCTTATCACATAAAAAATTTAAGTTTAGAAATATTTAAGCTGGTAAAACATTCGAGCATAACACTCAATAAATTGCACAAAAAGGTCAAAGAACAATGTTTCACTTAGGGAAGCTGAACACAAATGGGTGCTGTGTTTTTGTTTTGTTTTTTTATATTTTTATATTTGTTGTCACTTTGTGAAAAATAAAAACAACATAAAAACCACTGTAGTAATCTTTTAAGATAAATGTATTTTTAAGTGTAGTGTCATTTTGCAAGCAGATACTGAAATGTGGTGTCTTTGACGCATAAATCCAAGATATAAGCATTAAATTAAGTCATCAGAAAAATTTCCAGCCAACTATTCTGCAGCTACATACCCGTCAGTGCCAAGAGGCACTTAATTAGCACTGCTTCTGGTGTGCTTTCTTGGACTATCCTCAGCTACTGTCATCCTCCTGTCAGTTACTGCTCACAATAGCCATATCGCTTGCCGTGTTTATGCCCTGTAATCACTTTCTTCTGCACCTGATCTCCTCTTCATAAACTCAGCATGCCAACATTATTGCTGTTATAGTTTGAAGTATGGAGCTATGTATTATGCATTAACAAGCATCTCCCAGAGGGCATAGCACACACACGTTGATAACAAGACACACACACACATCCACACACACAATCATATATAAGTGTAAAAATAAGCACACAGATGTGCATTTCTTTGTTGTTGTTTTTTTTCCTCACGTCATATTAAACAGGCACATATTCTTGTACGCACGCACGCATGCACAAACATATGCCTTAAAGTGACAGGGTATAACGGATGCTGGCTGCAGTTTGCCACATCTCGCCTTCTCTGACACTAATCAACACCTCTTGTGCGATTAGGAATTTCTCTCCATGTCTTTTGATCTGCTAACTATGTAAATTACATGAGCGGTGCTCAGCAAACTGTCCTCATGTTGAGGAGGTACTACGAGGTGTGGCTGGGAGGTAAGAAAGGAGTGAAAGGGAGGAGAGAAGCAGAGTGAAAACCGCTCAAGGGGTTGTTCGGATTTGTTTGCCATAAATAAATTGAGTTGATGAGTGAAAAATGCTGTACCTAAATTTTAATATCTTCAGCAGTTGGGCAAAAGTTAAAAATAAAATCAAGAACGGTGCTTCTTCTCCATGCCCTCCCTTCCCCCTTTTCTCCTCTTGGCTGACTTTGCGCATCACCACGGGGCTTCCAAAAAGCATGAGTCTCTTTGGCAGGAACTCTGAGACTGGATGGCATTGAAACGGGCGGTGATGATGCAGCCAGACGATGGTTAGAGTTGGATTGGAACAAGGGGGTGAGGAGAAAGAGGGAGAGAGATAGCGATTGAGTGGGGGAGATAAGGATGGGGAAGTTGTGGGAACTATTGTAGGTGGTTTCAATCATTTTGATGCCATCTGTTCCACTCCATCTTTCGCACTGACAGTGGATATTTTCCCTGGTGAGACGAAATGAGTTGGTGTGCGAGTGTGTGCTTAGGAGTGAGAGACGGCAAAGGAGGGGGAAGTAAACTGCACACAATATTTATCTTCTATACACCAAACAACGCAGCAACTAACCAGGTGTCTATCTGTATGTGTTAGAGTCACAGTTATCTGTCCTTTTTTTTTCTTTTAACATTCACAAGTGATTGATTGCTTAGAATTTTTGCTTAATTTAATTATCAACCAATGTTATGGTGATTTCAATAAATCAAAATAAATCGCAGTGACATTAGGTTCCAACAGAAGACTATGCTTTGCTTAAGGAGGGTGCCCACTTTCAACCCAGTATTCTGGTGCTAGTTTTAATTGCAATTTGAGAATTGTGGGCAACTATAAATTGGTATTGTTATAATTAAGCACCTTTATAGAGATTATTAGGCATTGGGCTCGTGAGATTCTCATGGCACAGTGACTGGATACAAGTGCATTTGTTTCATGTGTCACAGTACTTCCAAATAGGTATCTATCTATAAATCCATCTAGCCATCTATGGCTGTGTCATCAGCCCAAACCCCTATATAGAGCAATATATATGAATATGTCCAAATGTCTAGTAGATGTAAAAGCAGTGTATTCAAAATTTCCCACAATGGACCTTGAAAAAAGCGTACATCTATGGTCACTAGAGACTAGCAGATGTATCCCAGAATGAAACAGAATGAAGTAACACTAAGTGGCGGTAAGCAGGCATGCGTGTAACAATCCACCAGAGAAGAAGATGAGGAACAACGAGGAAGAAAAGCAGAATAACATGAGCAAAAAAACTAGCCCAATGATGGATTTTGTTGCTCTATGTTTGGTGCTTGTGTTTGCAGCTCCATGTCTTTATCCAGCAGAGAAACATCAAAGCTCTACAGGGCTTTTCAAAGTGCGGAGTGCACCTCCACTAGAAGGTGACAGAAGCGCTCAACATAAGGACAAAAACAAATTGCAAAAGCAACTTAGTAAAAAGCCAGCTTAGCTATCGTAGGTCTGTGGCTGTCTGTGCAGGCAGTTCCTTCACCTCTCTAAAGTAGTACAGGCCTACTCATCCCCTTCACATCCACATACCTATGTGCATTTTATGTGTTAAAAATGATCAAATTATAAAGGGAAAACACAAACATGGTACCTAACACCATTGTTATACGGAGAAAGTTATACCTGCACTTTGCATACAGTTTTCATTAAGTTTCACATTAAATTCACTCTCAAACAAATACCTTTATTTTCAAATTTGCATATACATATTTTCTCTGGGCAATTCAAATTCAGTTCAAGGAGGCAAAATTTCTGCCTATAAAGGACTTTCAAAGCATTTCCATCTGATGTTGATGGAGTGCAAGATTTTGTAATCTTAAAGGTTTTTCTAGGTTGTGAGAACTCACAGCAGTAATAGAAACAGCATTATTCAATCAAAGCCAATAGACTAAAAGAGGGAGAAGGGTGTTATATGTTATTATGCAGTTTGAAGACAGTAAATCGGAGGTTCAAAAATTCAAAGCCAAATACTTTAATTTCTCCTTAGGTGTCGGTTCTCTTCAATAAAACAAAATATATACCGTATTTACACTTGTGACAGAGTGACAGTGGCACAGCTATTAAAAAAAGTAGTATAAATAATCTACTTATTCGGTAGAGGTCTTTGATAACCCACTCAGCGTAGAGAATTTATCAAAGATATCTAAATGATATTAAAAAAAGAGTGCTACTTGCTTCCATTTTATTTGTATTAGGCAAGAAGCTATAGCTTAAGAGGTTATAGTTTCAAAGTAATTAAAATTTACTCCCGTGCAGCTCCAAAGGTTTAAAGTCCTTTAATAAAATTCTGGAGATGGAAAAAATTTAGAGATGTAGCTAAAAAAAGAAAGAAAAATAGATACTCCAGTCATGACATACTGTAGACTATAGTGCCAGATACTGTAGGCAAGCCGACAGGCTCCGCAGGACCCGGGAGAAAATGGGATATGGGCCCCCACTGGTGAAATTTATATCTTTTGCGTCTCACTGTGTGTACATATTTATGGGCCTACTGGACCAGTCCTAATTGTAACTTAATAGGGCAAAGATAGACAGTAGATGCATGATGGAAACTGCTGAGTTTGTTAGCACCATCAAAGTTCTAACAAACAATGATGAATGTCTGCAAAAAGAGGAGCTTGTGTGCAGTTTAGAGCGATCCATAGCCAAAGTAAGGCTGTACCTGTGGCTTGAGGAATGGTCCCCCGCAGAAAGTTGTGATACCCTTTCTAGATTCAGTCACTGCCTCACCCAGAGGGGAAAATTTAGGCACTGTATTTTTCTGTCTCTACAGCAGGCCTTATGTAGCATTCTTTACCAGAGCAGTTTAATAAGCTTTAAAGAAGCTGCTTCAGTGGTCAAATCATTTTAACAAAATGTGGAGTGCTGGTAGCTTTGGTAAAAAAATTATAGGAAACTGTTTTATGTAACTTGAATATCAGGCCTATGTACAGTATTTCTTAAAAAAGGTTCTTGGCAATAAGTATAAAGATAACACTGTTTTAAAACAGCTAGGAAGCTACAAGCAGTTTGTCGTACAGCAGAAGATTTGTCACAAATGAAAACGTCAGTTTAGTGTACTAAAGTAAAAAAACACAAAAAACAAAAAGACAATGCCTAATATTATCTTAAAGGATTCTTTTACTTTTTTTAATTAACTCTATCGATCTATTGATTGATATTGTCTCGCCACAACCAAGTGAAACTTTTGTTATCTAGTTTGGTAGTTTTAGATAAAATAAATTGGACACAAGAATCTGAAAGAGTCTAAGCAAAACCAAGTAGAGTTCATGAGAAGATACTGTGTTTCACCCTTAATGAGGCTCATCTCATTGTCAGATGTTCCAGTTCTTACAGAGTCATCAAGTGTGGTTTAAAGTGCTGACAGTAGATTCTATGTTCAGACCCTCCACATTCTTGGAAAAATATTGCACTGGTGTCATTTCTTCTGTGGCATGTACTGACACACATCCTCTGGGCATTTAACACATATTTCCTTTCTGTCTTAACATGCATGAAGTTATTAAAGGGCTCCCCTTCTTCTTCTAAGCTCTGATGTTCTGTTTCTCATTTGCTATTTCACCTGGATCATTTTTGCTGCTCTCTGCATTAGTTTCTCAATGAACTCACTACCTTTTTTCCACTTTGCCCCCATTTCTTCCTCATTACCTGCTTCTCCAGTGTTGTCTTTTTCCTTTGCTCTGTACACCTTTTTTCATTTTTTGAATAAAAGCTACTGCCAAGCCCCCCCTTCTTTGTGTCACCTTGGTTGTCTCTATATAAATCCAAATCCTTAAGATAAAAGGCTCACTGAAAATAATACCCGCATTAAAGTTTCCTATTTCAAAGCGTTGTATCTCTATAGGGTCAATAAATCTGCATGATGTGGGAAACTGAAGATGAAGACAGAAGCGCCATAGTGTTTTTTCAGCTTGTTTGCTCAGTAAATACAGTGTTATTGGATCTACAAGACTGCAAATGCAAATAAGGCAGAAAGCCATTTCTGGCTTTCAGTGCACCACAAAAATGAAATTTGAAGGATAATGCAATAAAACTTTGATGAATTTAAGTGGTAAATTTACATGACAAAGCGAGGCCAATAAAAAGAGTAATATTGTTAAATATATCACAATTATCCCTCTTGTTTAGAGACAGTGTGCATAATGTAAGCTAAAACGTAATCGTAACAACAGCCATAAAAAAGCTGCTATTGATGACAAAACTGATTGGTTCAAAACTGATGGAAGTCATCAAGAAAACATTCCTACAAGTAATGTTAAAGTGCATCAGGCCTTGTGACCTTTAAAGATGTTCTAAATTCTGCCTTAATTCTTTATTGCATAGATTACACATGGCACTGTAAACCCTTCTTTTTGGGTCAACTAAAAATCAAAAACCTCTTGTTTTACCACATCCTGAAGAAGTTTCAAGTATGGAAAACTGGTCACTTACATGATCTATAAACACAGTGGGGGATTATTATAGATTTATTATATTAAACATTATCCTTCAATGACCATCAAATGATGAGAACATTGTTGTCATAATGAAATGAGCATGGTCAGTGACAACACAGCTGAGCATGTGTTAATTACAATTGGTATTAGGACCAAAGTGTGCCAAAGATTGATATTAAGTTGTATTGGCCATATAAATATAATTGTTTCTACTAAAGCAGGGGGGGCGTACTGTTGGAAACATTTTTCTAGATTGTTCATGTCAATTTTCTGTGAACCTCAGTGTGTCTAATTTGGACAGGAGTGGCGCTGGTGTGGGTGCAGTTGCCAACCCACTTTAAAAGATAGTGTTCTGCATACATTAGCTGTTATTACGTTTTTTGTTTGTTTTTTTTGGCTACTTTTGCCTTTCTGTTATCCTAAACCAGCCTATCCATTCTTTTCTAACCTGATTAAGTCATTTTATTCTACACAACTAAATCTCCTGACATTTTCCCCTGTTACATAAAGCATTGTCTTTAAACACCAGGGATCATTTGTTTGGGAAATTTTTCACTAGCACATCTGGTACAAAACAACAATGACAGTCAAAGGCCGTTATATCCACTTTCTTTCTTATTCTTATGAAAATCTGAAACCTAACTAAGTCACTCCCACATCATTTAGACATTTATATTTTGCAGTTTGATACAGTTTGATGTGACTTGGTAGAAATCATTAAGCCTGCATGTTGCATAATGATTTTTTTTTTTCTTTTAGCCAATCAAGCTAATCGCTCCAATTTATTCTTTTTAAATGATATGCTCTCGTCTCCGGAAAGGAAAACCCAATTATACGTTATTGATCACTTTGTCTTTAATATAAGTTAACTTTCTTTTTTTTCGATGACAAAATATATGTTTATCTATTCTTTATTGGCAGAAGCAATTTCCACCTTATGGAAGAGCGGAAGCCAACTGGGGAGAAAAAATACCAACCTCAACAACATTGAGGTTGGTAAAAATTACATTAACATCCAAACAGGCATCAAAAGACACTCATAATAACACAATTAGCTTTCTACAAACTATATATCTATAGAACATAATATGAAAGAGTGGATAATCAAATTCCAATAGGTTTCTTTCTTTATTTTTTTAAATGACACAATAACATCAGAAAATAAATTCTCTCATCTGTAAAAATACTTATCAAAAGGATAAATTATGAAAATTGGATCAATTCAGAGCATAAGTGTCAGAATACAATGGGATTTTTCTATAATATAGCTGAAGGTGTTTTTACATTTATTTCTAAAAAGTGTCAGTTCTTTGCCAACAGTAGTCACTTCAATTATATTTCTTATTAGCCATGCAGGGAATCAGGTACTGCCTTCATTATTATGTGTAAAATCAGACAAGACATTGTTAACACTTTCAATCCTCTAACCTCCGATGTGTTGCATTTTCTGTAATCACAAAGGCAAACAATAAGTCTCCCTAAAGCTTGGGAGCAGTCTGCAGGGACTGAATCCCACCTAATAGTCTAATTAAAGGCATTGATTGCTTATATAAGCACACATAGGCTGTGGACATTCCCTGCTTACAATCACCCACAGGAGTAGTAATTAGCACAAATCCTGAGGTACGGTAAACCCAGTCACTGATTCTCCCACCTCATTAGGTGTTCAGTGGTACGGTTTTCTTTATTGATGCCCCCCCCCCATATGACCTTTTCAAGCGTTTCCTGTTTTGCTGCATGCACTGTAACTCTTCTGCTGCTGTTATTATTCCCGTAGAGCATCTGTGTTCAATCACTGTTTATATCTCTGTACTTCTTTTTTTCTCTCCCCTAACAGCCACAATGCTTTAGATGATTTCAACAGATTAGCCTGGATGTTCTGATAAATGCCTTTGAGAGCTGTCTGAGTTTGATAGCCTCCAGTGACGTCCTTTGCCAAGTTCATTAGAGGTCAAGCATTGTACCTCCACAGGATCTAGCTGATATATTAACCTCCTTGTTTTAGGAGTTTTCCATTCTTTTAGTTTTATGAAGTATGTTTTTTTTTCATAGAATTAAACAAGTAGATACAACTATGCTTTAACAGTTGACCACATCTCTTATATAGTAATATCTCATCTATCATTCAAACCCTACAATTAGTTGTATCTTAAACAACTTATAGATAGCAGTAAAACATTACATCTTATTTTCAACCACTCACAGATTTGTAGCTATTGTCATTACTGCATGCTAATATAATTTTGTTAAATCAAAGTGCAGTTAGATAGAAAATGAACAGATTCTTAACCAGGTAATCAAGCTGTTGGCATATTCTGATTTCGAGGTATAGCCAGGTTTAAAAAGAACAGAAAATATTTTTTATCATGCTAACGCTGCATTTTAAATTTCATTTAAGATCACACCAGAAACACAAGTAAGAAATACTTCTGTGGTTTCTAAGGGGTAAAGAGTAATTTCCCCCCTCCCCCTTCATGGATGGAGAGAGATTCCTCCAAGACCTTGGTCATCATTGGAAATTTTCAAACACAGCTGTCTACAGTGTTTTCAAGTTCCTAAAAAATCTACATTTTGCATATGAGGACTTAAATGACATTGAAGTCCCTCCAAAAGTCTTATTTTTGTTGTGTTGCTTTTCAAAACTGCTTTTGAAGTACAGGCTCTTTAGGTAAAATAGTATTTGTAAATAACAGAAACTGAAGGACTGCATCCATAACTAATCTTAACAAAAATGCTTTACATTTATTGCATGAATAGTAGATGTTTAAATAGGTTTACAACTGTAGCAATACATGAATTTGATTACTGTTAAAATAAGAACTATTTTATTAGACCATGAATGGAAAAAGAAAGTCATTTATTTTGAAGCTTTTTTAAATTGAACTGATTTAAAATATTGCCTTATCTGTATCTTTTAGTAAAGATAATCATATACTTAGAATCTGTTAGAGGAACTTACTAGTTTGTGATTCAATCTAAGGATTTTAACCTAGATCTAGAAAATTTCAAAATAGCCTATTCAATCTACATTACATCCCTGATCATTCCTAGTTATAACTACTCAAAGGATCACATATATATTTATATTAATATATTTTTATAAAAAATCGTAAACAATTTCTGTGTGAATCGGTGCTATAAAATCTGAATTGTATTGAAAACCTACAGGTTCGTATCCTGTTTTTATACTACCACATGTATGTTTTAAATCTAGAATAGTTTATTTCAATAAGGTAACATACCTATCGCTTACTCTCTCTGTTATCTCTTTTTATAAGAAATACATACCAGAAAAAAAATCCAACAGATTTAATTTGATGATACAACAAACTTCAAAAGCTTCAAAAGACACAGGCTAAGCCTCTGTGAAAAAAATAATACCAAAATAAGTAAAAGAAATAAAATAAATGAAATGTGGAGACAACGGTCAAGAGGATTATGGTAATGTCATAGAGGTTGACTGCAGGTCAGTCTTGTTGCAAGATTGAGCATATAATGATAATCAAGGTGATTGATTCATATTACCAGGAAAAAAATAAAAGGAGAACACACAAAACTGAGAAAGACCCTAAAAGAAATGCAAAAGAACTACAGGAGCTCTAAAGGTAGGTCAGCATATCTCAGTTTTGATTAGTTACCATTATAGCGATTATGTCGATAACATACCTACATTCTAAATAAACAAAATAGTTTCACAGCAACAAATTTTGGCACATTCTGGCAAAGAGGATCTAAAAATACTCTAATTAAAATCTATGTCAATTATGGAGAAAGGCCATGGTAGGTTTAGACACTCTTCCATTTTAATACATTTCACATGGTGCTCATTTGGCAGAAACTATGTATTTCGGGTGGCCTAAAAAAGGCTTTACACTAAATTGAGGGTGTGTTTTGTTTTTACCTCCTTTATAAGTTGCATGCCCCCGCCAAGAAAAAGCAAGAGAACAGGGAGGGAGATTTGTGTACACTGGCAGAGAAAAGTACTGCATTATGGCTGAGCTGGGCACTAAGCTGCGCCCAGGTGTTCGCCTCTTTCCAGGTGGCCGTGTAATACTTTTGCCGACCCAGATCATGGCAATCATGGAGCTGGCGGGGATGGCACGCTGCCGACACCAGTGGAGCGGCCGTGTAATATGCCAAGTTGGCAGTAGACATGCTTGAAAAGCAGGTGGGTAAACAAGCATAGAGTGCCCAGCATTCCTAGAGATGAAGGATGATGGAGAACTTTTCATTTTCTTTATGTCAAAGCAATGGGAATATTACAGAGAGAGATGCACTTTTCCGGAGAGTCTGCAATAAATTACTGATTTTGTAGGCTCATTTTAGTTGATTCTGATCCATTTTCTTTTTTTTTTAAGACAAAATCTTTTTTTAAAGATAAAACCTTTTGGCCTTAAAGAACTATTTATCTAAAAAAACACAGTAACACCAATGTTAATTTTTGCATCCCTGAAAAATCTGCGAATATATCTTTGAGCCTCCATTAACAAAAATTATCCTTAAAAAAAAGACCACATGAGATCTCCTATTGATAATGTCATGTAAACTTAACACAACAAATAGAAAA
The DNA here is from genome assembly GCA_034780135.1 of Jordanella pulchra. Classification (NCBI taxonomy): domain Eukaryota; kingdom Metazoa; phylum Chordata; class Actinopteri; order Cyprinodontiformes; family Cyprinodontidae; genus Jordanella; species Jordanella pulchra. The sequence continues at coordinate 19,159 of JAUZNJ010043448.1, read as the reverse complement.
ACAAAGAAAAACAAACACCCGTGTCCAAGTTTATATTAAAAAATGAAAAATGGATTTGCAGTTATTTGCAATACTGTAATCTTTTATTTATTAACATATACAGAAGCTTTAAGTGAGATCAACCCAAACAAAGATTGACAAATTTAATGATTCAAATTCAATTCACTCTACTTTCTTGGTATATATTAGAGATAAGCTGGACTACCTCAGTTTGCATTACTAAAGTTAATATAGCAGTTTAATAGTATCTTTATGAATTCCCATTAAAGAGGATTTGTTTTGGGTTTTTTTCTGTTGCTTGTTTTCTTATTTAAAATGTTTGATTTATTGACCTTAAATGCAGAAATCTGCAGAGTGTCAGGATGCCATATTATGTTCACGTAATGTCCTCAGTTGGAGATACAATCTTTATAAGCTCATGAAGCCAGAATAATACGCAATTCCTATTTCGCCTGTAGTGTTTGGGCACTGTGTGCCTTACAGTGTAAGTAGCTTGGCTGGCAGGCGGCCACAGACGAGCGCTTGTGTTTCTGCTTGCCATCCTCTCATTTGACTGCATGGTAATTACCGTCTCAATGCGGTAAGAAAAAGCAGCTTTTGGTAGGAGGATTGAGAGAGAAAAGAGAAAAATGTGAGGGTGTGTGGCTTAGCATCTTAATGAACATGTCAAATATATTTAAACAAATGGATTACTAAATCCCTACACACTCTGCTGGATCATGCACGCTTCAAAAACACTGTAGTGGCAGACTAGGAATGAAAAAGGAGGGAAAAGGAAACTAAAGTTGGTGAAATCCTAAAATTGGCTGTGGGGAAAAAATTACCTCTGCATTACTGCATATGATGTCAATCAACTCAGTGTTAGTCAAATTAGATTTGGCCAGTCATTTTCTTTAACATGTCAACTCATGTAAATACAGACAGACATATGCAAAAGTAGGTATTCAGAAAGATACAGGTTTTACAACATAAAATTCTAAAGCACATCAGGCAAAACAACAAAATCCGTTGAGTGTTTGCTCACTTAAGGGACATTTTTCTGACATTAAAACGTTTCATTCATCAGCTTATTTTAACTCTCTGTTTAAAATTTAAAAATGTTTAAAAAATTTTTGTTTAAGTTTTTTTGTTTAAATGCATAGACTTAATTAAAAATGATTTTTACTATGCACTTGCATGAAAGTGTCCTGAAGATGCTCATTCTATCAGACATCATGTGTAACTGTTATGAATAATCAGGGATGCAACGATACAAAAATCTGGGCTGATGTATCAAATATATCAGATATTAACATTGCCCTTATTGACATTAAACAAATGAAGATTAGTTGGAGTAGAAATTCCCTTTGCCAGGATAAAAAATTACCATCTTCATTGATGGGTTACAAGAAATGAATAGGAAGATAGGAGGTGGCCTTTATAGACATAGTAGACAATAATAACAATAATAATAATAATAAAGTTACTCCTCAAGGTCCAGGTTTTATAAAAGGGGCAGTTGTCTTTTGCCATGACAGTGAAGAGTAGGCACAGATTGGACATTAAATAGCTACAACCCCTATCAGATAAACACCAACTTGGTGTGAAACATTGTTAACTGCTATCACTGAGGTATAAGAACCCACCAGAACTGTCTTTATTGTCTTGCCTCCATTCTTTTGACGCCCATGATGACATGGGTGCAGCGCTGAAGAGTTCAATACTTTTTCTCTGCTATTAAACTGATATTAAATCACATTAAAGTTTTAATTCTTGATTGAGATCAGGGTATTACCGGGAGAAGCATTTTTTAAAGTTTTATTTAAACCATGATCGCTCCAGGCAAAAGGACTGGGAACAAGTCCTGAGGCGTAAGCGCCTTCAGGGGTCAATAGCCTACATGCACATAATACTACAGGTTTTAACAATTCATGAGTAAAAAACCTGTGTACTTAGGAAATTATATTTTCCTAAATGGGTAAAGTAACAGTTTGTGCAAAGTGTCAATCAGCAATCTTGACATTTGCTTATAAATCTGACTTAGGCCACAGGCATGTGTCTCGAGTTCTGTTTACAGCCTTAAGCAGTGATTATGGCCAGTTGGCTGTCATGAAATAATCCTCTCTCCCACATTCGGGATTTTTAAAACTCTTCAAAGCCAAGAACGAAGGATAGGCCAAGGACCACTTGGAAAAGTTTTTCTTTTTTTTTATAGACAGTTTCACATTCTGTAAATGTTCACACACACATCTAAATACTAGGCCTGTAATTAGTTCTATTGATTAATTCTTTAGTTTTCTTTAACATAACTCTTAGCTAATTTACCATGGATATAAGTTCCATTATTTTCAAAAACCAGTACTGTGTGTATAAAGTACATTTTAATGTAAAGCTGTGTTTCTCCGAACCACACAGGTTCATTAGCATACACCCAGGCTAAAATGAAGACACCTTAAACTTGTATGCTTTTTTTGACTGCGGTTTCTAGCACAATTATTGAGCTAAATTTAAATTTGTCTTTTACAAAGTCTTTTACTAGGGTTGAAGAGGGATCTAACCAAGAAACATAATGTTAGACTGCTTTATCCACTCCTCAATTATTTTTGATAATGTTTGGGATTTTTTTTCAGTGAACAGTCAGTGTGTACAACTTTTATTCATTTGACCCACAAAAAAAAAATCAAACAAAAAAAATGGTTCAAGAACAATTTAGCAAACATTTAATCGCAAGCAGGTATTTTAAGAAAACTGCTGGAACAAATACATCAATGTCCTTAGTAAATTGGGTTTTACATCATCATTGACTAATTAGTACAACCCAAAAAGAAGACAATGTTTCCAAATCAAGAACCTCAGTGACTAGTACATTTTAGTGAATCCGTATACACACACTGTCAAGCATGGTGGTGGCAGCATCATGCTGTTGGACTTTGGGATAACAATGTGACAGTGATACCAAACACCAATAAAAACTCGTAAAATTAAAACAGCAGGCTAACTTCGTAACTGCCACCAAACTCAATACTGTTAAACATCACTGGACACTTTCTACAATCTGGCTTAATGCATAAACAATCTCAAACAAGTCTGATATGAAGATTGGTCAAATATTCTGCAAAAATGATTTTTGAATCTTTTTTAGTGAAAAGGAATATGTGAATACTGTTTGCCCAATCAAGGACTTTGTTAGCATCTTAATGACACTGAAACCTGTGCATCAAGTTCTCTGACTTTTTTTTCCTAATAATTTCAGTTATATGTGGTGTAATTACTTTTTTAATGAAAAGCTGATAGCAAGAGCTGATGCATCCACAATGGAATCTCTAAACCAAGAACAAATTCCTCCTGAAATTTTCATAACAATTAGTGAACATATACAAAACAAAAACAACTCATCTTTAAGAAAACTTAGTCCTTCATTTCAGTTCAAGAAACAAGGTTACATTCTGGCCTTGGTCTGGGTTTACTGTTTGATTGCATAACACAAAACCTCCAAAAAGAGAAAGAGTACTGAAAAAAACTCCAGTCCTGAATCAAATATGTGCTCAAAAATAATTACCATCATGTCAGTACTGTGCAATTACTACATAAGTCATTACACCCTTTCTTTAGACCTGTTTAACATCGACACCTGCATCTCAGTTTGATAATTTGAGGCTGATGGACTTGTCTCCCCCACGTTGTGACACATTAGCTCAACAAGATCATGACTAACCATCGTGGATCACTGGAGAGCTAATGTGCCAGTTCCTTACACAAAGAATGACACTCTTTACCTAAAGGTGAAAGCCCAGTCAAATCATACATGTAAAATTAAGCGAGCACGGCAGGAGAAGCTGGAAAATTCCTGAGCTATTCTTTGTTTATTCAGGATCACACAAGAGCCATTATTCTTGTGGTAATTGCTAAACAAAATGTCAATAGCTTATTGAAAGATGGAGACTAGTAGGAGGGATGGAGGTATAAGGGTGGGAAGGCGGAAAAGATAAAACATGGATTCACAAGTTAAGATCACATCGACTCAGGTCAAAGCTTCATGTTTCTCCAGATGTGACAAGATCGGAGACTGGGTTTTATCCTTGTGCCTTCATTTGTTCCTAATTGGTAATAACGTACCAAACATCCAGTCTAAGTCTTTTTTTACCTTCCCATTTCTAACTATCTTGTGCAGTCAGCTGTAAATCTGTCAACGTCAAATGAAATATCTAATCTCTGTCCACTTGCCTGAACATTAAGCAGCACCACATGCTGCTGGGCGAGATGACTGACTGCTTTCTCAGGTCTATCTCTCTCTATTTTTCCCACCTTCGCTATGTTGCTTCTCTGTCTGTTTCCCTCATTTTACAAATGTTTCTTTTGTCTAAGGACCCATTCCATATGTTTGCAATCACTCCAGCTCCCATGCCTGCACAGATCATTTAGCAGACTCCCTCATACATTTCAATTAGACCCACCTAGTGCAGGCGTAGATACAGAAAAAGCAATATTGATTTTTTTTGATATCCTGTGTGTGGGATAGCCAAAATGATCACTAGTATAGGCCAAATATCAATGATTCATAAAAGTTTACTTGTATCGGTTACCATATGTGTGGTATCCTTGAAAGTTGTAGACACACTTTCAATTAAAGATGCACAACCGATCTATGTCAACAAAGGATACAGTTCTGTCTTGATAATGAGAATAATGGTAGCAAAAAGAAGAAACCGCATCCCCATTTGAAATATGCTTATTATTCCCGCATTGTCAGGTGTGGTTGGCTGAATGGCTGTGTGTGTGTGTGGGTGTGTGTGTGTGTGTGTGTGTGGGTGGGGGGGCGCACTGCCTGTTGGCTGTCACTCAGTCTGCATCACCTAATCCATTCTCCTGACACTTTGCCGGAGCCCAGAGAGAGCGATCACTCAAAGTTCAGTGGACAGGGACATTTCATCAAAGAGCTGATGAGACTTTGGGATTCTGGGACAAAGAAGGTACAGCTATATTCCATTTACACTCCTGCCACTTCCTTTGGAAGAGCCTACTAGCTCTGGGTTGGCTACTGTTTTTCAGTCAAAAATGCTGATATTCTGTGTTGCATTTCTATCTGCATCGATATAATAGCACCACTGGGTTGCTGCAAGCAAGATGGCTCCATACCCATGATCTCTGGTTTCTCCAGCTCTCAAAATTGCTCTATTTGGATGAAAATGATTACTGTCAAAATCACTGAAATAGAGTCATTTTCATCGTCATTTTCAAAAAATATATTTTTAAATAACTTGAACATTTTTATATGGGGCATATACTGTATATGCAATAAGTAGCAATCAAAAGATGGGTAAACTGTGGTGTTAAAGGATGGGCATGATGGTGTTTAGGCTCCCACTCAATTGAAAAAGTTTATCAAGAAAATGGTCAATTCGTTATCTAAAATATCTTTTTAATTAAATTTTGCTATGTAAGTTTCTAAATGCTTTATTATTTATTTGTTTTGCAGATGGTATTTAGAAAGGTCTAGAAGTCATAATGGGTGCTTAAATAGGTTGAAAATCCAGAGTTTGCAACTGTGACACATGCATGCAACACCATATTACCGAGGATTCTCAAAGTTACTACTTTATAATCTACCTATATAAAAGAAGTCACCTGCCTTTATCCACTCTAACAATTTAATTTGTAATGAGTAGTCCACATGCTTATTCAACCATCATAACCCTCTCTGTTTAATTATCCTTAGTCCAGTATTGCATTTATATCCTTAGATGTCTAGGAAGAAGCTGTTTTTTGCTTTACACAATACACTGTGGTGATTGCATCACAGACAAATGTGGTAATTTGCCTGTGCTACTTAATCATGGATTTTACACCCAGATCTACTCACAGGTGCCAATTCAGTCAGCGTTGTAACGAGTTAAGAAGACTTTGAGACCATAGCTGCTGCCATCTGCATCCCAACAATAAGAGTCATAGGGCTCTCTTTCTGCTATTTCCGTATGAGATTCAAATCATTTTTAGGCATCTAGCACAACTGGAGGGTCATGGCTTTCCATGCAATAGATAAAGGCATTTAATAATTTCCCAATATCCATATGTGACATCTGTACTTATATTGTGTGTGCTGTCACAACGATGAAAAAACAAAAAAACAAAAGAAAAGCAGTTAGTTATGTACACTGCTTTTAGCCAGATGATATGCAACAAATGCATAATTGTGTTTATTATACTTCTTTGGTAGCAATAATTCCACTGAGAACTGTCATTGTCCAACACTCTTCCCAAGGATGCTAAGAAGGCTATTACTGAAGGCTAGTACTATGTACTGCAGTTTGGCCCATAGGCCGAAAAAACAGGCTTTAACTAATATCAATGAACATTAAATATGTTTGGCATAACTAAAAGCAACAAAGTGTAAAGCAAAGGATGTGCAGTAGGCAGTAAACTTACATTTATTTAATTAAGGAAAACACGATTCTTTCAATCCATTGCCTTTAACCACTTATCCTTTTAGGTTCACAGAGGGTAGATGCCAATCTACATCCATCATCACACAAGAGGCAGGGTACAACCTAAATAGATCCCCAACTCATGACAGAGCAGCTTCATTTATTTCAATTTATAGTAAAGCATAAATAGTGATATACCAAGATATAGTGATGTCCACCAGACCTCTCTGTGAATGAAAATATAAGCCACAAGATATAATAGGAGTTATTACAACTAGGCATCTAATTATGCTATGAAGGTTAATGTTGAAAAAGATGTTCCAATTAACTTGACATGGATTGTCCTACAATAAAGAGGGATGTCAAACCTTGTGATCTACGCTTAAGGTCGTTTATAGGGGCAGCATTGATGTGGCCTGACATTTCTAGTAATTATCTTCATAAAATATGAGGTTCTACAATTATAGTGATGTTTGATTAAAACAAATGGATCCACTTCTCTGCAGCGGAGAAGTGTTGAAAGAAATTGCATCATGTTCCTCAAGCTCTTTGGGACATAAGGTGATCTGAAATTAAATTAAACATTTTTTCAGAAGACTGAATATTTTGAAGTGGGAATCCTTCCAATGATTAATTCATCTACAGCCTATCTGAATTCTCTCTCAGAGCTGTAGTTAAAAGTAAATACTTCCATTCTCTCACAAGATGTTTTTGCATAGAGGCAGTGTAATGCCTCCCAATTTAATGGCAGCCTTAATGGAAAATAAAACTGACTCTCTGGGGAGTGTGATGGTCAGGCTGGCCATTACAGAGTCACTCAATAGCAGCTGATTGACTCTCACCCCTGCTCCGTTATAAGCCTGTTAAGCTTCTACTTGGTGTCAAAGCAGCTCTGCGTACCTGCACCATAACTGCTTTGTGCCGTTAAAGGCAACTGGATAAAGTGCTCACCCTGACTTAGCAAAGTATAAGCAGCCAAGAGCCTCAGTCATGACTTGTGAAGATTTCCATCGAAGAAAGCAGTTATTTTTCAACCTTAGCTTTGGTATAAAACATGATCATTCTAATTGGAACACATATAATAGACAATTTTGTCAAGTGAGTTCCAGTTTTTGTTGCTTAAAGCAAAACCTACAATATCAGCAAAGCTGCAATCCGGTGACTGCTGATTTATTACACTTATAAAACACTTTAAATTGTGGATTGTATCAACATAAGAACAAAAAGTAAAAAAATAACTATTGTTCACATATTTAGAAGGTTTTTTCACATTTTATTCAAAACCACATCATCCCATACCCATAAATTAAATCCCAGCCAACTAATTTCTTTCAGACCTTATTTAGTTGATAAACACAATTTTTTCCTGTGTAATTTAATCAATTTGCTCTGCAAAGGTCTCTAAAGTGTATGTTAGAGAATAGTTCTAGTGACTAAACATTATGGAGACCAAGGAGCAGCAGGATTTGGTAACAAAATAAGTAGCCAGACCTTATTAAAATCTCAAAGAGCTATTTTTAATCCATCTCAAAATAGAAAAACTACTAAACAACAAACACAAGGCCACCCATATTTAAAGACATGACAAGGGGAGGATTAATCTGATAAGATTCCTATGGAGAACCCACAGGATTCAATGTTAAATTTGGAGAAAGTCCACAAGCTGTATACTTTTGCAAGGTAATCAATAAGAATAATATGAAATTCAGGGATTTGTTTAGAAAATGGTCTATACACTTAACAGGGCTGCTGAAACTTCTCAATTATGCATGATTTAAACTGAAGAATTGGATACAGTACATGCAAAGGACATTTGAACTGACAAAAGGAGTTCAATTAAAAAATGAAAGGTTTCATACGTTCATACATACCATTCATTTAAAGGCACAAAGATTAAAAATTTGGGAAATTCATTCTTTTTTAAATTTATTTCACTTTTTATTTTTTTTCTACAATTGTTACTGCCTGATAAATACAAAAAAATTCTGGCCACTGCCTCAGGGGTCTGTCCTTTCAGTGTCGATGACAAGTTGTTTCTCCTGAGTTAAACTGCTGACTGCAGGGTCTTTCCAAGTATCACACTACCTGCAGCAAAAATCCTGAAAACAGTGTGTGGAGATCTCTTTTTAAAAATATAACCATGAAGTCATTGCACCAACAATTACATCATATTTCGAGTTAACTAGGAGGCACACAGCACCTTTTCCAAGCTATTTTTTACCAGGTGATTACTGTTTTCTCTACATAAGCTTATTTGAGTCCTTGTATTCATGAAAAACAGCATTGGTAATGAGGGGTCTTTTACACTGCATGTACAGCACAAAAAATGCCCTGCACCACAAAAACAACCACCTGAAAATGCTTGTTCGTGTTTATATTTAATTTTAAGTTATAGCTCTAATTTCCAGTGAAAAATATGCAAGCACACACTGGGGGGAAAAAGCGGCTCACATTTTATCATTCCTTACTCCTTCCCCTCTTCCTTCAACCTCAGGGAATCCGATAACCTCCTGATGTGAGGCCTAGAAACAGTAATGCAATACCCAGTCAACTCATATTTCCCAAGTGAGACAGCTACAGCTTAAACTTCATATTCTTTAGTGACCACCTCGCTGAGGGTGGAGATGGCTGCAGGGCATTGAGGGGGAGAGACAGGGAGATGGATAGACAGATAGAAAGACAAATGAGGACCCATATGTAGACTTATAGCCATGCCATTCTTTATTATCTAAAGTCCAACCTCAGAGTAGATCACATAAGTACAGATCAATTTGAGTTAAATAAGGCCAAAGATTGGGAAAGAATCTTATCAGGCTTGAGCAGGCTGTGCCATGAATCTTACTTATTCTTGCTAAGTGTTGGGCAAGCCCAAAAGCCTGAACTGGCTAATGACACATAATCATATCAGGAAACTGAGCTTGATCTATGATGGTGCTGCATGAGGTTGGTGAGAGAGAAAGTGCAAAAGAAGTAAAATGCATTGAGATTGTAGGATATAGACGGAAACAGTGAAGAGTAAGAAAATCTAATTTCTGTAACTGATTCAAAGATGTGATAAATTTCACTGCAGAAAGTGCTGAACTTAAAACAAAAGGCTTGAAGAAAATTCCGCTAGTTTCTAATGGAAATATAGTGTAAACATACAATTAAAAGAAACAAAAGGATTCTAATCTGGAAGTTGTTTGAAGTTGATCACTTTGAAGAACAATTATCTGCTAAAGGAACTTACAAAGGTCTCATTTGAACATCCTGTTGTATTTACACCGTTGCGTGTGTGTCAGTGTGTGTGTATGGTTGTGTTGCCATTTTCTGCCAAGTTTGTATCCCTCATCAGAATTCAGAGTTTTTGGTCAAAAAAAGTGAATACTTGGCTCTTGAGCAACTATTTTTCTCACTTGATAGTTGATGAGGTGCTACTTTGTGTTGCTTAAATAGCTACAAAATGTTTTAGTCTGTAGGCACTTTCTGTATGAATATACTGTATGCATACAAAGGGAGAACAAAATAGGAGTCAAACAGAACAAAAAAAGTGTGACTGGTTTCAAAATACTTAAAAGGCAAAAATCTCTTTCAGAAACAAATTGATTTAAACCGGAGGAGGACTAAATAAACAAGCTCTCTTTTTCCAATGAGAATAACCAAGAGCAAACATGTGAAAGCGTGCACGTGTGAGGTTCAACAAAGCCTGGTGGTAAGTAGGAGAAGAGAGCCAGGAGTGTGGGAGGTAAAACATCGCACAATACTTCAGGAAATGGACTGGCAACAAAAAAGGGACCTAGGTGTAATTTACACATGAATAAATATGCTGAAGGCTAGATCTGATCATTAGTGTTTTCTAGAAAAATATGACTGAAGAGGAAATAAAGCACTGAAGGATATTTCTTTTTACCATAAGCAATAAGACCACCTTACCATCTCATGATTGCCTTTTATTTTTACACACAACATGCAATCTGATATATAGAGAGAACAAATCATGTATGACTTTCCTTTTTCACCTCCCTTTTTCAGGTGCTTTAACTTAAGTCAGAGAAACTATATATTTTCTTTTTTGTCTTGGAAAATGTAGCAAGTGTTCTTTGCAGCAAAACCAAGCAGGACCTCAATGCTCCTGGGCTCTCGTCTCACAGAGAGCAATGTAGAGCCAGGGAACAAAAGGTTGTCTACCCTGCTGTTCCTGCCGAGAAGCGAAGCGGTTCGCCTCTTAATTGGTGCTCTGATCGGAGAGAGATCTAGGCTCCGGGACCTGCTGCTACTCAGAGGCACCGTCATCCTGGGTACGCGAGGGAGGTTTACTCCTGTCTGTCTTGATTAATGCCCTCTCTATCTGACCCTACCCATGAGCCCTGACAGGCACCTTACTAGAAAAAGCACCAGCACTAATACAAAGCATGCAAGCTTCCAAAAGAAGAAGGTATGAGTATATTAGTGTATGGATGGATGTGCTTGAGTTTAATGAGCAGGGTTTTCTTAAAAAAAATAAATAAATGAAAAATATGGCCAAGGTTCTAATTAAAGGAAGAGCAGCTTTGTTGACCAGTACAAACAGCAAAATTACAAACATGTGTGCTCTTGTTTACATTCATCATCATGAAATACTCCAATGAATTATACATGGCGTGAAGCGCTCATGTTTTGAAACAAGTCCCTGCACTGCATATTCCCAGTGCAGGCTTATTTTGTCACTGGTCAGCACCATCCTGTGTGCTCTTATTTAATCTCAGGCTCAAGAAATAAATCTGATTCTAACACGCTGAAGCAATGAAGTTTGGGCTCCTGTGAGCGCGATGCCGTATGAGAGTTAGATTGTCAGAGAGTGTTCTGTTTCCACAAAGGGATCTGAAAGCTGTAATTGCTCCACGAAAGTCACATTGACATTCAGCTCCCATCCAGCCCTTTCTTTATTCTCAGTGCCTCCAGAGAACACTACTGTACACATTATCATCCAATATTACATAATATGATACAATAAAGCTCATAATCTGTGCAGTGTTATTTGAATTTCCCATATTGATAAAACAGTTACAGATCCTTAATCCAAACATACTATTTACCTAGTGTCTGTGGTCGTAAATTTCGTTATTTAAATTCATTCTAACATCTATCCATGCTTGTGTATCTAAACATTTATGAAAGTTTCATTAGCATCACCCCATCCATCCATCGACCAGTCCACAAAAAATAAATACAAAATGAGCAAGGTGCTGAAAAGTAGGGAGCACTAAGATACAACCTAAAAAAAGTTCATGTCACAATAAAAAAATTAAAAAGCAACAGTTTAGTTGATTTCATTTGTGCTATTTTGGTTGCTTCCTTATTAGGAGTCACCACAGCAAGTCATTTTGACTTGGAAACGTTTTCACACTGGTAGCCCTTGCTGACAAACTGGGATTTAAGTCAATGACTTAATACTCATTGACATGTAACATGTTCCTTAAGGGGCATTATAGAGTTTTCTAATAATACTGCCACCTGTGGCCAAAACACAAAGCTGCACCAATTATCTGCTAGTTCTCATGGCTCATGCTCAAACCTAACAAGGTTTGTTTGTTGTTGTTGTTGTTTTGTTTTTAACTTCTCATCTTACATGGTGTTGTCATTAGTGTGTTAGTTGGGCTGGATGCTGGTTACTTGAGTATCCACAAAAGATTTTTTTCTGGTTGGACCAATTTATCATGGCTATCAAATGCGCAGAACAGTGCGGGAAACTTCCGACCTGAAGTACATTCATGAAAAACAGGCTACAGGCTTATAGATGCACTGGTGCTGAACTACTGAGGTGTCAGTCGTCTCATTAAAAAGATGTTTTAGTCATAAAGGGTCAAATAAAAAGGCTATTCTAAGATATTTTTCAGTACTAACATATAAAATGTCTCTTTAACATAACAGAAAAAATAAATAAATAATGTTCTCTAACTTCAAACAAACTATGCATAGAGAATCTTTAAATTTCACTTGATTACAGGGATAAACATGCCTCACTTGGTGGAAGGCAAGACAGTATATTAATTATAAAAGACTTAATTATTTCAAAAATAGATCTAGAGTAAACACACATCAATGGTTCAGCATGTCTTACATATCAAAGTAGAACAGGAATAGCTCAAAGGAGAATGTCTGCCTTTTTTACTCTGCTAAGTTATAACTATTACATACAAAAGAGCGTGAGAGTCCTCAGGTACTGTAGAGGACGCTGAATTGGCCTTGAGACATTGACATAACTCGCACTTATTAAACCACAACTTCTATCAGTGTAAAGGCAAAGAGGATTCATTTATAAAAGCGTACAGCAGCTCCTGTGCCTCCTTCCTTCAATCCCCTTACTGCTAATTATACAGGAGATGGATTACATCACAGGATCTAATAGAGGGAAGCACATACTCATACTTCTCAGAAATGATCAGGCACAAAGCTAATTTCCTTGTTAAGTTTAACATCCTGAGAACAAGCAGTTACACAACTCTATAACTGACAATTTATTTACCATCAATTAGGCCTTTCTTTAAACTGAGAGAGTTAGAAAGACATGAAAACAATTTTGTTTAATGTATTTTGTTACATTCTTTTGCATGACATTTAATATATAGCTATTATCACATAAGGATCAGGTGTAAACCTTTAGAAAGGTCTTGAAATGTACCCTCAGTGAAAGGTGGAAGTTAACTCAAACAGGCGGATTAAAATGCACCCTAGTGTCCTGTTGCCTATGCCAGGCTCTGTTGTTGGCACTCTTCCTGCCATCCACCACTTCACACCAGTGCTGCTCCTCACACTAATCTGGTTATTTGAAAATTACCAGAAAACTGGCAGAAAAATAACGGAGGGTTGGGTGTAAGTAGATGAGGGGGAATAAGACTTTGTAAGTAAAAAAGATTCAAAGGAAGCCAAGGAGTTGTCTGAATGTTGGCAACTCTCAAGAGGCATTTTTTTTCTCTAGCAAATCCTCAAGTCACGTTGCTATGGTTACCATAAAAAAGGGTGAAGAAGTGGGGTGGGGGTGGGGGGGATCATCATACAAAGACCTCATTTGAAACCTTGATGCTGAAAAGCCTAGCTATCGTAAGCTTGGTATTTTTGATGCCCAAGGCTAAAATGACATGCAAGAAAACTGTGTGTCGACTTGTTTTTCTCTTCCAAAGCAGGGCAGAATGTATAATGTATCGTGTTTGCACATTGCATTTGTTAATTCATGGTGTAACAACTTTCAACAAAATAAAATTTAAAAAAACTATCTTCTGAAAGAAAAGTATTGTAAGTTCAACTATATCCTGAAAAGTCTGCTTCAGTGGAGATACAGTCAAGAAATGCAAACTTCATGTGTCCACCATATTTAGCCGTATTTCTCCTAATGTCCTCCTACCTTTATTATCTCACCTTCCCTCCCCATCCTTCTTTAATCCATTCATCTCCTCCCAGAAGAGGTGGTCTGGCCCTGGCCCTGCTATTTCATCGTCCTCTATGATATCTACCCCATCCTCTTAACACATGATTTGAAAACTTCATGAACTGGAACGTCTCAGTGACTCGCATTCCCCTTTGTGTTTGCCGTGTGTGGCGTTCCGAAGCTGCTCTGCTACCTTGAGCACATCATCAGTTTCAATGACTGTGGAGACTGGAAAAGATAAATGCATGCGACCAAACAATGACAAACTCAGAGTAATAATCGTGCATGCACACTTTCTTCTGTTTTTTCCTCTCACACGCACAAAAATGGGCACACAATTTGGTTGACATTGTCCCAGGTTACTATCAAAAGTATGGACTTGCTGTTAATTTCCTACCTAATGATTATGTTCTATTTATCAAAAGGAATGGTCTTCCCTGATGACTCAGCTATGTGTGATTTCTGGGACTCCTGCACCAGACATATGTACACTAAGTGCCATGCACATTTCTTTAAACTCTTTGTTTGCTTCATCTTCTGCCCAAGGGTCCTTTATTCATTGACTTCCTCCTTCCATCTCACTCTGATTGTTTGTTTACTGGATTATTTGAAATATAGAGAGAGCTATAATAAGTGGATCTTAAGGTAAATATTCATTTTGCGCTTCGATTATGTCACACATTTGCATGTATATAGCAACATTTGACAACAAATATGATTTAAAGCCACTTCATAGAATAAAAAGGTATAAATTCTATACAGACATAGCTAAGCAAATCCATCCAATCATGCAGACAAATTCAAAAACGACATGCATAATGTCTGCATTAGTCAGACAGAGGTACACCACCTCAGTATCCCCCAGTGTTAAAGTCCAGCCAGTGAGCTCTGCTAATGTACTGGTTAGCCATTCACCAAGGACAACTGTCCCCACTGGGCTTAGTGCAGGATGCCTGCCTGTGTTTCTGTCACATTGGGGAGGTTCTGAGTCATTGTTCACTCGGTCTAAGCCTGGTCTGGCGAGGGAATGTCAGGTGATAGAATGTGCAGGGGAATTCTGCTCGCCTTGTGATCCAAGGGTTGGCCTAATTTGTAATTACCTTCTGCAGTGTTCTGGAAGACTGCAATTTGTGTTTCTCCAAGATGTGGATTATCTAGTATACATTGGCAGGGTCATGTGCACACTGGCCCATTTCCAGTCAAACACACATAAAGGCTAAACTTGGAAAGACATTGATAAGTTTCCACAGCTTACTACTGGATTGACTGAGGCATTCATGTCCTTAATTCAATTTTCATGGCATCGTTTTTAAACAAATATCTGCATGTTGCATTCCAAGCTAGGATTATACATTATTGCATTCCATAAATGGAGCCAGTCACAGCTGAACTTGAGAGCAACTAAAGGTTACAAATTTAGCTTTGTAACAGACTGAATAGTGTGGATTAGGTAATGGGAAAAAAATCCTAAAAGAAAACTATTTAAAGGTATATATGCATTTTCAAATCAGTCCATATTTCTTTGGATTTCACATTTTTCCCCTATGATAATTTGCAGGAACAACTACAAACTGCAGAATGAGTTACAGTGCTTGTAACACAATAGGATAAAAAAGATGTATGGATAGGGATGGGGCGATACTGTTATCTGTCTAAAAAACAAAACATTGAAGATAAAGATAACTTAGGACGCAACCACAGTGAAGATAAAACAAAGGCGCACAAAAATAAAGTTTTATGAATGAGGGGCTATTCGCAGAAAACTATATTATTCTAACAATTGAGGTAATAATTTCCAAGAACACAGTCAGGTTCAATGTCTACTGCAGTCATCCTGAATGCAGACTAACTTACTAAATGCTTAAAAAAAAAGAAAAAGGTCACCTCTGCAGCAGCCAGTGGCCTTAAACCCAGCTCAGCTGCTGCCAGGAAGAGCAAAAATAACAGGTGATGAACAAAAAAAAAAAACATGACTTCCTGACTAGGTCGAATTCACACACTGGTAGGTGCGAGGTGTTTTCCTTGCTCTAACCCACATAGAGGCAGAGCAGCGTGTGACCTAGCAACAATAGACATGCACACTTGTTGTAAAAGAGTCAGCGACACAGTGGTCAAAAAAAGAAGATCTCCTGGGGCAATGCAGGAACCAAGGCTGTTGGAGAGAGTGGAAACATTCTCCAAACTGACTTTGTGTCTGTTACAATTCAAAGCCTAAAAAAAAACTGTGTCAAAGCTCTTAAAGTGTCTCAGGGTAGGATCAAAACTCAAGTAGATCAAGAACTAAACTATCTACGATCAAGAGTGGTTAAATAGTTGTTATTATTCGTTTTCATCATTACGTAGGATTATACATGATCATTTGGTTTGTAGTGCAGCACTGTGTTCACTAGACATAGATGAGGCTGTCAAAACCATAATGCTTAGAGTTTCTGAATTATTTGTAAATACATCATTTCCAACTTGGCCAAAAGTTTTGTCTGCTAAAGAATTTGACACAAGAAGAAAAACACAAAACTAAACTAAACTAAACAGTATCAAAAAACTTTTACTTACAATGGCCATTTAAATGAACAATAAAGCACCCATTTAGCAGGACAGACCAGGACAACGAGTTCAATAATTTTGAGATAAAAGTATAAGTAGAAAAAAAATTTCAAAGCATGACTTGGTTACTAATTTTGTATGGTTACAGTTTGGATTGCCCTGCCATCTTCCATCAGCATATGTTTCGCTGGGGGCTGGTTTGTCGCTACAAATGCAGGTCAAAAGCCTCAACTTTTTAATGGAATATAATACATTGAAGTTTATTCATTTATTTTGCTTTGTCAAAAAGTGAAGAGTTAAAGAATTATGGATACTTCAGGAATGAACTGTATGTCGGAGATGAAAATAATCCAAATATTTTTTATAAAAGAAAGACTCATTTGAAATCATTGCCATTTTCTGCTTGTCATCCTTGGATGGTCACACTTATTGCATATTCTACCCCCAGTTTGAAACCTTTAAATAGGGTTATATATAAAAAACAATAAAAAACAAAACCAGAAGGTGTATGGACCCTTAAACCCAGTGTCTTATGAGATGTTTCAAAAATCCAAGGAAAGAAATCATTTCTAATAAAAAGAATAAAAAATTGACCCCTTAGATTTGTTTACTATTTTTAGCTTTGAGAAATAATATCAAGGTAATTGAATGCATGAAAACAGGACTTGATAAGAATATAGAAGGAAAATCTTTATTAAGTTCATTGGTTGCTTTTGCTACAGTTTGGATATCAAATATAGGATTTACTTATTTCTGTAGAAAACTTTTTGAGTTATTGGTTGTACATATTCCTAATATAACCAAAGCTTTTAGCTTGACATGTACTAACTTCTTGTCCAGGGCTAAACTGTTTATTACGATTTAATTGCTATTATTCTTAATTTAAAACAGTTCTCATTCTAATTTTAAACAGTCTTGCCTTATTTTTTTTTATCAATTACCAACAGCCCATTAGTAATACTATCATTTTTTTTACAGGTGCAAAATGTGGAAAGAGATGCAGGGCAGTGTCACTCTATGTTAGACACTGCTAGAGAAAACTAACTTTGGTACTTACAGATATAATATTAAAAAGACTCAAAACTGGAGTCATGGTTTAAGTTAGTGAGCTCAGTACTTGAACATAGAGCATTTAGTCACAACAAATATGTCTAAATATTATCAAACACTTTTTTCTATTCCCGTAGCTCTATTCATTAGGTGAAACACATTGTATAGATTATATCTACAATAATGTATATAAAGTACATTTTCGAAAACACCCCACTAAAGTGTCAGTGTTTCACTTAACTCTACTATCATGATATGGTAAAGAATGCCCCATAGCTCTCAATGTATGTAGTCAATTAGTATTAAAAAAACAAAATTCAAACTTCAAGGTGTGCCAAGTTACTTTTCAGGAAAAACTTTAAAGGATCTTTGTGAGACTGGCACTCAGAGCCCAGGAGGCAAATTGAGCCAGGAAAAGATGTCAGACTTTTGAATCACAGCTTCAGTACATTGAACAATTGTCTGTCTTCCAATCACCAGCCAAGATTTGGCAAAGATTTTAAACATACTTTTAGGACCGCATGGCTGAGAGTGCTTCAATTAACACCAAAATTACATTCAAGAAATGAATGAAATTCTTGGAAAGTGACATTCCTTTAAATGCACCAAGGTAAAAAAAATATTCATTTGTGTTTATTCATATGTTAATTAGACTGCCTGGTCATTCGATCAATGCTGTGAGTAACTCTAAACGAATCCAATGTTTCGATCCGTCAACAACTGCTAATAATACCACTCAAGGGCATAATTCAATTGGATTGTGTAATTGGCACTCAGAGAACAGAGAAACCAGGAATCGGACTCCCGTTGGTCCATGTTGGAATGACTGTATGACAGAGTTGGCAGCGACTTGTCCTTTAGCTGCAGATTTTCTGCCAAGATCCTGTCTGAGCCGTGTTCACACTAATGTAAGGGTTGTCACAACAAACTGCTAGGTACATCATATTTTTATTTATTTATTTATTTCAGCCATTCTTTAGGTGTTTTGAACAGATTATTTTAAAAGGTACGCTATTCACATTTATAAAAACTGTTGTGATTTGAAGAAAACAAAGCAATTTTCATCTCACATCAAGTCAATGTTTGGCTTTAACAAAGGCTCATTTTGCCAGAGCGTGACATGCAATTATACAATGTAATCTTTTTCTGACTGCACAGCCGTGGCATTAGGATTAATTCAACGCAGACAAAGCAGCAATGTGCCTCTATTCAATAAATGTGAAATGATGTCAGCTTGAGGGGTATCCAATCTATGGGCATCCTCTCCTAACCTTACAATTATGTTGGGGTTGTTCATGCCTCTCAAGAGTGCAGGGGTGACTTTGGACATACGGAGGTTATGGTGAGAGGTAATTGCCAAAATCCACAGTGGAATAAAATGATCTCCCTCTGACACCAATGGGAGGAAAAGACAAAGAGCCTTATGAATATTTAAATTGCAATTTTCTTCATTTTCTTCAATTGACCCTTTTTTGCTTATGCCCTACAAGAGGAAACTCTGCACAAGGGTATAAAAACTCCAGCAAGTAGCTGATGGCAGAAAGAAGAATGTGTTTTTAAGAAGCAGGGAATTTTTACCTGTTCCATCTAATTTTAGAGTTTTTACATTAACATTAGTAAAAGGTGGTGATCCCTTACTTTTTAAAGGTTCACTATCTATGTTTTGGTCCCAAATTATCCATGTCTGGAAGTTTTTTTCAAAAAACCTTAACTATATATATATATATATATATATATACCGTGTTTCCCCGAAAGTAAGACAGTGTCTTACTTTCTTTTT
>JAUZNJ010043437.1:0-33198 GCA_034780135.1 Jordanella pulchra | reverse complement strand
CATGCCTCTATATCATCATTCAAAATCTGTAACAATCCCCCAGAAGAACAGCCTACAAACACTAAGTGGAAGAACTACATACAAGTTCTTTGGTTTTGTTTGAAAAACCAAGTGTAGGTGCGTAAAAATCTAAAAGAACCTTAAGTTGCTCCTTTCCATCCAATTCTTTTAAACACTAGATTAATATGTAGAGATGCATGTTGTGAGCAATACCTCTTGTAAGGCTTTTCCTTCCTTTTGCATGAAATAATTCTTCTTGAACTCATAATAGGTGTTATACTGATGCCAAGACTGCAGAAAATCAAACCTACAGCAGGAAGAAACAAAATCACAAGTTAAGCTAAAGGATGAAAAAGAAGTTTTGTAATCTACACAATCAACACAAATAAGTAATCCTTAAATTAGTTTGATACATTTCAACCTCATAAAATCAGTTACCGTGGATCTTTCTTGGCGCGGACACTGGCTTCAAACTTCAGCCCATTCCTCGCAACATACTCTGCCAGCTTGTCTATGACTGGCTGGATGTCTGGTGGTGGAGGAATGATGGCTGGTGCAGGTGTGGAAACTGGAGCTTCAACTTTAGAGCTACTTTGAAGGAAAATTTAGGAGATATACAAGCAGAAAAGTTAGAGTAAACCCAAAAGGACTATTTCTTCTGGTATAGGTAACTCAATAGATCCATGTCAGTATGTGAATAAAGGGTTATTTTTATAGTGCATCTTGAGCTGTAAATAAACCTTGCTTTAAATTTCTAACACAGCTTTATTTCTATTCAAAATCACATTAAAGTACAAAAAGCTGATGTCTATAAACTCCGCCTCTACCTGATTTCTGGAACATTAGTGGCAACAGCAGGAGTTTCAGCTGGAGTGGAAACCTGTGAGGGAGCTGTCGCCTGTGGCGCCACTGTGACAGGTACAGCAGGTGTTGAGGTGCTCTCACTTTGGGACGAAGCCTCAGAAGAAGCAGGAGCAGAAACAACAGCTGAAGTCATACTGTTGTAGTATGAAGAGGCCTCTACACCAGGTGGAGGTGCGGCTAAGCAGTAGGAGCCATCTGGAAGCATGTAATACCCGTAGTAGACAGCTGCATGGAAAAGGAAAACTGTTATGAATGTGACATGTCATTACTTAGAGGTATTAAAGTAAAAAAGGGGCATCACAGATCATTTTGTGTAAAATATTAAAAACTATGAATCATAATTCTTTTAATTCACAATTACGCATTAGTTTTTGATGTTGTATGAAGTAAAATTATTTCAAACATTTAACAATTATATTGTTCAGTTAATAATATGCGTTAATGGTAGAAACTCTTGATTCTGATCAGGCTCTCTGCTAAACTCCCAACATTCTTACAGTTTGTCAGCTGCTGGGCCAGAGGAAACAAAAACAGCTTAGGACTTGTTTTATGTAAATGTAAAGGACTCATGCATCTCTAAAGTAAGACCTCTTCTTGATAAGTCGGATCACAATCTTGTTCTTCACTCAAAATATAAGCAGTAAAAAGATTTTTAAGAAATTGCTCACAGGAAGCTGAAAAAGTCCTGGGAGGTTAATTTGAGGCTAGAGACTGGGATGCACTGTGTCAGCCACATGTTGAGGACATCGCTGCAATGTGTGAGTGTGCTACTGACTATATAAACTTCTGTGTAGATAACACCATTCCCATCAGAACAATGAGATTCTTCCCCAGTAATAAACCCTGGATCACCAGTAATATTAAGGAACTGCTAAACAGGAGAAAAGAACGCTCAGGAAGGTAGACATGGAATTATTAACATCTATACAGAGGCAGCATAAGGTCGTGATACTAGAAAGAAAGGAGGCATGCATGAAAAAGCTTGAAAGCAAGCTCTAGCAAAACAATATCAAGACATGTGCGGTCAGGGCTGAAGATAACAGCGGGGGGGTCAAACAGATGGAAGTCTGGACAAAGCAAATATACTGAATACATTCTTAAACAGGTTCAGTTCAGGAACAAGCTCAGCATCCTTCTCTCCTCCCTAGAGACAAATGGACATTTCAACCTCCTTTGACCCAAAGCTTCAATCTCACACCTCAAATGTTTTCTTTTCCGCCTCTGCCATGAACCCCCATTTGTTCCCGCATTTGATCTTAACCAAATCAGAAGATGTGTTTCCCCCTTCACCTTTCTGTCAATATCATCAGAGAAGTAGTGGAGGTGGTGGTGGAGTATAATTACCGTAGCGTTAGCGTGGGCAACAGACTTGACATGAGATGCAACTGTGAAGCTGTCCACAATAAAGGACAGCAGAATACGACTTACGGACGCTTTGGTCCTTCGGTGTTTGCAGCATGATGCTGCATATTTTCTGGTCTGTAATTGATTGTGATCTGTTCTTCCATCATTTGTTGGGGTAACAGCATCAGAGCAAATGACTTGAAAAAGCTCAACAAGTTGATGAAGATCAGCTCTGTTCTAGGAACTCCTCAAAAACCTCAGAAAAAAGTCTAAGGGGTGTGAATAATTTTATTTAGGTGCTCAATAAATAGATCTTAATCCCAAGGGACATAAAATAACCTAAATCCTTCCATTAAAGGACAAACGGGTCAGCTCATTCAATGAATACCCAAATAGTTTGAATGCTTCTGAATGGAAACAATATCATGCAACTAATTTTCTTGTCCAAACAACCAAATAATAGCTTTAAGTGAAAAACAATTAGCAGTTTTTGTCAAGATGAGGATCGATGACTCAAAAATTTGCTTTAGGCTGAGATTGTGTGGCGTTATGTTTGTTTGTCAGATGTTCAATTCATGATAATGGTTGCATGATGAGTCTATGACATTAATTTGACAACGTACTGAATCATGTCAGCCTCTTGCATTATGCAGGCTTTTCATCTTAACCTTGTTAAAGATCATGAACCAGTCAGGGAAAATTCATCCACTAGCGGCGATAGAAATGGAAATGCGCTATAAATAACACAAATGCCATGTTTTTTGGCTTAGTCGCTGTGTTTTTGTTACCTTTTCAATGAAATTTAAAGGCTTAAGGCAAAAAGGCTTTTTACAGCTCCATGGTGTTTATTAATGATTGAAGTTAGGTGGATATTTTTTGTCCAGTAAAGATTTTGCTTCCTTAGAGTTGATGCACTGAGGCACATGTCATTATATTTTTAAGAGTCTTTGAATTAAAATCACCACTTGTGTTATTCGTTTTAATTTGCATTGCTTATCAACCTAAGAGTATAAGAGACTTTCAAAAAGCTGTGATAACCAATGCTAATACAACACTGCACAGGAATACAAAAAACTGATTTCCAAAAATGTACTGAAGCGTGTGTGTCCAACTGTTATAAAACCATATTGTGCTTTGTGAGATCAAATAGAATTTCTACCCAAAAAAATGCTGCATATATTTTTTAACCTGACCTGAACAGTGAGGTCAAATAAAACTGATTCTGATGCCCTTAAATTTTTCCAAATTTAAAAGTGTTGTTCTGTTAAAACCAGCCAACCCATCTAGCCAAGTAAAATAAAGAATACAAAAAAGAAAAGAACAAATTTACACATCAGTTGGACTGTTTTTTTTTTTTTTGTTTTGTGCATAAACTTACGGTCAGCAGAGTACTGGACAGGTGGAGTCGGTGCAGGTTCCTCAGGAACGGTGACTGCAGGTGTTGTTCCATTTCTTTCCTGTTGAGCCTTTAGTACAATTGCTGCAAGGGGATGATCTGGGTCCATAACCTTAAGGGGCTACAGACAAACAAGACCATTGTTAAGGCTGGACAATTCTTCAATATCTATACATATCTCAATATAAATGTATTCATTAACGGTGATATAACAAATAGACACATTTCTGGTATTTCAACATACGCTGTAGTCTGTGGTTACAGCATTTGTCACTGACTGACTTTCCAGGTACTTTCCATTCAAACTGAACAAAAAGAGCTGCAACATACCAGCAATGTTACAATGACGTTCACCACTGATAGAAACCCTGCACTGCAGCTGTATCCTGTGCCGCTCAGCTGATAATTTCCAATACAGTCAATTTTAGCTACTAAGTGAGCGTCTATGTGACCAAAGTGACATGTACCCCCAAATGTTTCAGACTTTAGCATCTAATGAATTAGGCGTGTAGAACGCATGTTGCTTTTAAGGCAACAGCTGGTCAAAAAGCTTAAAGTTGCAGTCAGAGAGCAGAGAGCCGTCCTGCAATCTTGTGGAATGTGTACGTTGAAATAATTTGGTTTTTCACTTTAGCCGACTCTTGCTAAGATAAAGGTTCAAAGTTCAACAGCTACTGTTATTAACGTTCGCTGTGTCCGAATTTTCAAACAGAATTGAAAAACACAGGGAGGGAATAAGTCTTGTTTTAACTAAATAAGGAAAGTATATCTCGAAGTATATATATATATATATATATATATATATATATATATATATGAAACTAGACAGAGAAGAGCAAAACATTTATATTTCTTCAAAGAAATTAAGAATATGTGGTTGGAATTGGAAAACACAACATAAAGATTATAAAGCTTTTCCTCCCATTCCCAACATTTTAAACATCAACTATAAGAATAGATTAAACAAAAAGAGAATAAAAAAGAGAAACACCAGTGGGGCAAACTCCCTCTGTACAAATGAAACGCACCTTTTGCATGTGAGGCTTCACAAAGACAGATTACCTTAACTTGGGTTTAAATGTTATTAAATGTCATAATAAAATGTTTTTAAAACGCAAAAAGGCTTAGTATACAGATAAAAGGAAAAAAGCTGAATAAAAGCAGCAGGACATTGAAGGGTTTGTTTTGGTGAGCTTACCTTTGTAAGCTCCTCTAGACGAGAACATTTCTTTGGAGCAAAAAGACTAGGGTGAAGGTAGCTGCCATCTCCATCATCATCAGAATCTTCTGAATTTGAATCTGTTAAGAAAGAAAACACAGCACTAATTCCTTTTTTTTTATTGAATGCATGATGGGTATAATATATTAAAGCATATTGCTCTGGGACTGAATATGCTGTAGTATTCCAGATACAGATTTCATTGCATGTATCTTGTTAACTTTTGACTTTTTAATAATGCATTTAAAATGTTCTCTCCAAAATCATAAAACAGCAGACGTTTGGATTGTGGGCAGCTGCAAATATCCTTTGAGCTTCAAGTCAGCACACTATTAGCTGATATAATAGAGGCTTTACTGTTGACTTTGACAATGCAGCTTCTTGTTTGTGGTAGGCTTAAGCTCTGCTGCTTCCTGAATATCTAAAGCCATTTGCTTCAAAAATGGGTATTATTTTCAAAACTATGGACTGAATGTAGAAACCAGGTAATTTAAAAGGAACCCTATTAGCTGTACCCAGAAGTGGTCATATAAGCCACTAGAATCCTACCATCACTTCTGTTCAATAAGGATGTATAAATAAATGTGAGAATGTATGCATTATTTTGGACCCATTGCCAAGATTAATTAGCTTTTCAGCCAGAAAAAGAACAGGGTAAAAAAAGAAGTTACGCTTGTCTTTTTGGGGGGGTCTCACAGCTTAGTGAAGGATTCCTGAAACTCACCCTGCGACTGCTCCTGCTTGTTAGAAGAGACAAGGTTGTATCGACCTTCCTTCATGGCCCGCAGGATGTGTTTATAATATGGGTTTAGATAGTGGTCAAAGCGAAGAAAGTCAAACTGGGAGTTCCCAGCCTGCTTTGCTTTTAGCACTATCTCAAACTGAGCCCCCTGCTGACACACAAAGTTGGCCGTCCTCTCAATGATGTTGTGAGTCTTGATAGTTGCTGGCTGCAGAAGGGACAAACAAATTAGCATAAATGCAATAAAATAAATAAAACCTATTCTCTTGCAGAGTAAGAATAAAAATTTCTGATTTGGCAAAAGCACAAAAACATTTGAACTAGAAGTACGATAGTGTAAAACTTGAGCATCTACACTTAAGAACTGGCAGGCATTAAGATGCAGCATACGATAACAAACACTCATCCATCCCAAGGACATAAGTCATTTGAGGTCCAAAACGTTCTCACGCCAAGAACTCAAAGTAAATTTAGATATTAATTTTGAAAGTAGATACAGAGTGAAAATCCATGAACAGAGTAATGATTTTCTATTTGTGTAATACTTTGCACTATAAGTGATTCATTACAGTAATTAGCAAGGGATTAGATAAAATAGCTGATATTTTTTAAAAGAAAACATCTCATCAGCATTAAAGTCACAATAAATATCAATCATGACATTGAATAAAAGGTGCCAGTGTCCTGCAAAAACTGAAATCAGCATGTGTGACGCACTGACATCTTGAAAACACATGAACCCTTCCTATTTCTATTGAACTTTGCAATTAAATGAAAAGGAAGTAGAAACTTGTGCTGTGTTTAGATGTTATATCCAATAAAAAGATAAGGGTTATTAAATATTCTAAAATCTGTTACAGTCTTATTTTTGCAATGGATTCTACAGTTGTGACTGTAAGGCATATTTAAAGCTGCATAAATTCAAATATGGAGCTTTGATAACATTTGTTACTGCAAGTCACAATCACCTTTAGTTTCTTTCTTAACAATGTAAAGTGAATTTTGATCATCATGATCAATTTTTTTGGTTGTGATTAAAGAAGACATTTTAAGATCATGGTAAATAGTAAGATAGCTGCACATAAAAATCACAAGTTGTTCTTTTTCCAATTAATAAAGAAAATTGACCAAAATGAGGATCTGAATGACAATCAATGGACACAAGGTAACGCAAAGCTTTAAAAATGATAAAAAGTCAAATCAAAGCTTTGTGATCAGAGCATCTTTATCTTTATGACTATAAACCTTATGCAAAGAATATAAACAAAGATGACAAATTTATCTGCATAGCAGGGTTGTAAAAGTAATTGATAATGGATAATTAAAAGAATATTCAAAGATAACAGTTTGTACCAAATAAATACCAACGGACCCGTTCACATTTGCTTAAACAGTTTTAAGCAAATGTGTTTGAAACGGTTCTTATTGTTGTAAACTGTTCCATAAACTATTCATAGGGATCCAGTGCTGCTTGAAAATCCCTCTTAGTTTTTCAGACTCCAGCAACAAATGGAAAGACGATGTTCCTTCTTCTGTTTTCTTCCCTCTCAGGAGGCCTCTTTTGTTTGTCCCCCCCCCCCCCAATTGTTACACCCACAAGTATAATAATCTCAGTGCTCCCAACCATCATTAGAACTGAAGAAGCCTCTTGGAATGAACTCTTTTTTTTATGTTGATGCATTAACAAGAGTTTGGTTCTTGAGCATGCACACATTTCCTGACAAACATGTGTTGTTTTGTTCTTTCCTATCAAGCATAAGAAAGCAGGAGTCACTGGGTTCCATCTGTAGACATAACATACAGTTTAAATATTTAACACTCATGTTGTATTACTTCCCCTTTACATGTTACATCAACATGAAGCCATGTTCTACTGTGAGAAGCCAACACTGATATAATAAAGCTGTTGTGGTAAGATGTAGTACAAGTAAAAATTATGAAGGCAACCTTTCCACTTAGTACAACAGACACCTTATTTTACGTAACAAGTTAATCGATAACAATATAACCAATGATCTGACTGTTGATCCTGATAAGACAGCGTGGTAGAATCCACTACAGTTTATATAACGTTGGCCTGTGAAAACTTACAAAATAAAGCTCACTGGTGAAAGCAAAAAGAAAAAGTAAACCAAAGGCTCCAACTTTTCTAATACAAGTAAGTAAAAATAGATCTTTAGGAACTAACTCTTATCTGTACAGTTTAAACACGTTCTTCATCATTTCACTATTTATTTTCACTAAGATGAAGGCCATAAATGTTATGAAAAAATAAGAGGAGATGTGTCACAAAATTTGGCAAGTGATCGAAAAAACTTGAACTTATGATGGGCAGGTCTAAAACTAAATGACATCATCATCAGTGGTCACATAACAATTGATGTTCTTGTTGACAGCAGCCCACTTCCAGTGGATGTTATAATTGGATGAAAAACATTGAAAAGATTCCATTTTAAAACAAAACATAGTAGATTTTAGAAAGGCAGACTTTATTACAGTAAAGTTGCTCTCTTTTTGTTTGTTCGAGGTTTTAACCATATTCTACTTTGGAAAATCCAGGATTTATCAATGTTGGCAGCCAGCAGGACTGAGAGCTGATGAGGTTTTCTGCAAGTTGTAAGGATTTATGTTTTCTAAGGAATACATAGTAAAAACTAGCTACGGTAATAATAAAAGCTAATAATAATCAAAGGTACTACAGCCTATTACAAATTTTATGCCCTTAGTCTCTAAGTTTTCTTTAGAAATAACCAAGAAAAACTCTGATTTATAGCGACTGCTCTCTGACACACAGGGTGTGAATTTCCCTTTAAACCCAAATATGAAAGATTTTTGACCACTAAATGCAGAAAGAGTATTCACATTTGTTTTTAAAGCAATCTTTCTTATTTTAATAACGCATAAAAAGGCTTTCAATGATCTAATATACATATATTTTGTTATTTATTTTAAATGCAAAGCCACAGGACAAACTAACATCAAAAAATTGGTCACACACAACCTGACCTTAGTGCATCTCTGAAATAAACTTTTGATGCAAATAAATGTTGTGGTACAACCAGTGAATGGTTATTAGAACAGAAGCGAGGAGAATGCTTGGCATAATGAACAGTTAAGACTTTTCCTTTTGGTAAAACGGTCTATAACTCCAGATTAGAAATGATGGATTCAAGTCTCTCATATTTCGTCACTGACAGCTAGAAATGTGGCCAATGTTACCAGCTCATATCAATGTTCATCATGTTTATGATCTCTTTTATAAAATGGTTCTGTCCCGCAGCCACAAAGATGAACACCTCCTTAAAAAAACCCTGGCTGTTCATAAATCATCAAGTGAGGAGCATTTGTGGCTCGCACATGTGAGCTTTCAATAAATAAGGTTTACTCTGCTACAAAGCACCTAGTCCAACCCGTCCAATCTTCATTAATGAGAGATATTCATATGTATTAAAAGACAAAACAACACTGAGGAAGTCCAGGAATGTCTTTGCATCAAATCTTGTAGCCAGACTGTCCATCATCACTAAAAGCTCATTTTCCCTTCCTAAACATTTTCCTCAGGACCTTAAATCCAACAAGCTGCTTTTTGTATGTGTTTCTGTAAAAACCAAGGCTGCTACTGTGGAATACATTCCCCTAATGCTAAGCAGGTTCTCCTCCGGTCAGAGCGGTGGTGCAACAGCAGAGTCTATAACCGAATCAAAAATAGGGAGATCAAATTCATGCAGCATAAATCAGACAGTTTGATAGTGGTTATACTTCAAAAGTCACCAAATGTGTAAAAATGTGCAGGTGAAGTGGATTTTTAAAATGCACTTAGCCCGACTCTCAAAAAAAAAGAAAAGGGAACAACCTTAAACACCAGTGGTCACTTTGGTCTGGACTTTTCCAGCATGATTAGCCTTAACAAAAGGCTTTTCTGCTGACAGCTCGCACAATTTCCCGGCTTGATGCACAGGCAAATGTCTTCTTCTATTGAAACAATCCCAAGCTGCCTTTAGCTAATTAAATTCCTTTTAATTAGAAACGTTCATGTTTTTCATAAATAAAAAAGATATATAAAAAAGTTAAAACTTCTTGGACTTTTACTGAAAATGTAACTAGATTTTGAAAGGCTGGAAAACATGACAAAGCATGACTTTTATAAACTATAGCACCTCGAGACAAAAGAAACACTGAGCCTCCATAAATACTGTATAGGACCACAATAGGTTGTCAACAGCCACGGGCCAGCCGATATTTTTGCACTCACCAGCTCTACATCTGGCGGGATAGCAAGTCCTGGGGGGGCAACAAATGGTTCTTCACTTTCCTCAGGCTCTGCCTCCTCTGTGTGTGAAAAGAAAATGGAACAGAAACAATGAGTCCTTATTTGTCCTTTGAAACAAAGTCAAAAATCTCCTCTTCAACAAGGTTAGAACTTAGAAATTAAGAACACTGAATTTCAGTTTTTGTTTTTATAAAAAAAAAAAGACATTTCTCCTATAATCACAACATCCCAGTGAAATACAATCTGAGCCTTTACCTTCATCTTGATCACTACACAGATGTCAGACTGAAACAAGATTAAATCTTTTATGTTGTACTGTAGGGAGTTTGTAGAATGATAAAGTGCCCTCTTTAATTTAATACAAAGCCACAATGGGGAGTAAAAAACTCAAACTTTCTGCCAGACTTTAGGATTTCATTTGGCTGGAAACGTGTAATGGCCCATGGGTATGATCTTTTAATAAGCTTTTAAAAAGGCAGAGTTCTACTTATTACATCTCATATCAGAATTTTTGAACCGAGTACGAAAATCTTTCAAATGGTGAAACTGAGGAGTATTCAACTCATGTTTTAGACATAAGTTTTAAAAGAATATTCAGCATATTTACTGATATTTAGAAAAGCTAGTTCTTATACTGATGATTCAGCTCAACTGAGACAGATAAGAAAAAGTGACCAGATTTAAATCCTCCATAATGATCCTAATTTTAAAAGGAAATTAAATCAAGTGTGCTATGAAATGACTGGCTAGCAACAAAGTAAGAGTTTGTCAGTGACGCCTACAGTAACACATCACTCATATTTTGACACAGCATGTAAATTATCTTGATATTAACCCTCTGGTATGTTTGGCTTTCACTCAGGGACAAAAAAAGAGAGCTAATGATCTGATTTACAACATCATTGATTGTATCTGTTTCCGTCAACTCAAACAAGTGTGCCGCAGGTATTCAACCAGCAGCTTATTTGAATTAATCAGCGTTTTTGATAAATGTCAGAGATTTCTTTAAGCAGCCATCTGATCTGCACAGATCTTTTCCCAAAAGGCAAATCTAAATATCGGCATTTTCAGCAGGTTTTATAACACCTCTGTTCTACAAATGTCCCCTGAACACGACGCCAACCATCAACGCTTGCCTGTTAGGCTAGTGGAAGTACCTCTAGCAATTACTACATCAAATATGTAAAGTTGGTGAGATGCACCAATGTATACTCATTTTAAAAACTTTCTGAGGTTCATTTTTTTTTATTTCAGGCTTTTGAGCTTTGTGGGGCTGATCTGCCGGTTTTCAAAGCGTAGAAACTTTGAAAACATTTCTCTGGCTTTCAGTTCCTGTACCTTGAATTTCATTTTGATTGGATGCCATGTAACACCATGAGTTTACAAAGATTAAACCTTTTTTTATATTCTATTTTTCTAAAATACTGACTTAAAGTTTTCATTATTAATAAGTCATAATGTTTAAAATCACAAGAGATAAAGGCCTGAAATATTTGACTTTATCTTTAATGAATCTATACAATATAAAAGTTCCACTTTCTGAAAAGGAGGAAAACATTTTTTTTCTAATTTCTTAAGATACAACAAAGTATGTATCTTAGCTTAAAGTACCTATGATTGTGTTTGTTTTTTTTGTTTTTAGTTTTTGGTTTAGTATCAAATTAAGCTTGATCATGTAAAACAATTTTATTTTTAGAGCTGTGTAAATATTCAGATACCTCCCACTTAGGCCTTGCATATTCCATACAAAGATAAATGGGTTAATAAATCAGATTTCGGTGGGGAGTCATCTCTTAAAATCGAGTTGCTATGCACTGTTTGTGGAATACACAACAACCCACTTGTGGCAAAATTCTAATCAAGCTATCTACCATCCCCAAAAAACAATTATTGGGACAACTCAGAAGGTAGTCTTAACCCTCTATAGCCCTTTGTCACTTTTTTTTACCATAGAACAAACAAAAACTGATCATCCCCACATTTATTGGACTTTCCCCTAAAACATAGTCCTTCGGGGAGAAGGTTGCTTCAGTCATTTGAGATATTTGGAGATTTCTTGTTAGTGAAACATGCCAATATGCTTATATACCATAAAATCTGCATATCTCTGAAGATTTAAGTGAAGATGACGAATACCTTTTAAAGGTTATGCCGGCAGCAACTTAGAAAGCCTTTATTAAATACTGGCTTTAAAAAGCTTCCCTGCTCCTGGTCTCTTTATTACTACCATTAAACATACTTGACTATTACAGCAAAATGACTTACTCTTTCCTGCTACTAAATGAAGCATTATAGGGAGACAGGAAAATGGTCTTCCCATGTGTCATCAATGATTATATAACACAATAGTATGTCCTGTATAGATTGAGAATTTATTCTAGGAACTGAACATCCCATGAACTTTTTTCTGGTTCTTATTGGAACTGTTGCAAAAAGTCGATTGAATGTGTAAAAACAGAAATAAAGAGTTAGGTTTAGAAACGCAGAACAGGAACATTAAGATGACAGTCACAGTTTTTACCATATTAAGTATTTTAACTGTCATTATATTTTTTTCTTTTGATTTTCACTACTTACCTGCATTTAAATTAACAAACAATGTTTTTTTTTCCCAGTTTGTAGAGTAAAATCCAGATAGAGCTTAAAGCCATTAGGCCTGTAAAGATTCATCATATTCTTGGAGACAAATGATTTGCCTCAAAGCTTCATTTAATCATGTTTATCTCATATTTATCTTTTACACGTACTTTGTTTTGGCAGGGTGGCTACCTCTAATGATAGCCTACCCTACTGATAAATGGATGTCAAGTGCAGTTATCAGTAACGGAGGGAGACGGAAATGAGCAAAACGAAGCACAGAGAAAAAGATTATGATTTTAAAGTGTAGGTTCAATATAAGCTTTACCAAAAAGAAAGTGTTTCAGTGAGACGGCTGGCATTGACTGAGCTTCAGTTGCAGCAGTTTAGCTTTTAGAGCTGCTCAATGCTGACCTACTGCTCTGCCCTCACCTTTGCTTTAGGTAGAGCTTTGTTTTAAACGGTCAACATGGGGATGAAGAAGCATACTACTGTGTGAAAACAGAGAGGGTTGAGAGGGTGCAGGTGCAGCTAGCCTTGCAGTTAACCTTCGTTTGATGAATGTTTTTTTTGTCTGATTTTACACCAAAAACAAGAAGTGTGTAGCTTGATCCTTAAGTAATCTACAAGGCATTTGCTTTACTGAAAACTATGCCTCTTAATGAAAAACAAAATACAGAATACAACACGTAAGTGAAACTTGAGGCACCTTTTGTTTCTGACCGTTTTCACAATAAAGGAAGGCAACACTATTAATGTTGAAGGGATCCATGACTTGTTGACTTGACATACTGGCCCAAATATGTTGTCATTGTCCTATTAACTTAGAAATTGCCATTTGTAAAAACTGATAATTACTTCAAAACTGTATAGTCTTTGTTATATTTTCTACCAACAAAGGTCGTCATTTTTTTCACCTGTGCAATGCATGCTGGGTTGATGAAGCAGTTGGGTCTTACTGGACCGGAATCAACAGAGTAATCACAGGATTGTTTTTATAATCTTACTAGGTTTGACTGGTGTAAATTTAGACTATGAAACATTACATCACTGCCCTTAAAGTTTCATGAGCCATTATACATGGAATAGCAATATAATTAGCTAGAGCTAACACCATTACCAGAAGCTAAGAAGAAACCAAAATCAAATCAGAAGGTAATGAACGGCTGTTTAAGTAACACTGAAGCATCCCTCAGTTGTAAAACATGGTTCTAATATATCTGAAAAAAATGTTTTAATCCCAAAACAGTGAGCAGCTTCAGTTAGAAACTCTTTGTAGCACAGCTCTCCACCTAGGTTAGCATCTCCTAGCAACAGCCGCACAAACACCAGCTTCTTTGACCAACTCTTCCCTCTTCCTCAGTTAGGTCCTCCTCATCTTCATTACCTCTCATTAATTTCAATGCACTCCAGTTTAAATTAAAAAGATTTAATATTGTTTAGTGCCGTTTGGGCTGGATGGAGCTAGCGCTACAGGACCTATCGTACGTCATTTACCCAGAACCCATTGCAGCGTAACCAACATGACAACATCCCAGTGACAACTTTTTATTGTAACTTATAAAAACGAAACCATTTATAGTAATTTTACTCTATTGTATTTAAATATAAAATAAATATTTGAGTCTATTACAAGCAATCGTGGATCCCTTAAAGTCAACCTGAAAGACCCAAACCTTTAATACATTGTTGATGGAAATGTCGTTTTCTAATTCAGAAAAGGAACTGAATTATTTTCTTTTTTTTCATCCATTCCTATTACTTATGAAAAAAGTTTTAGTAATTATGTTAATCTGCAGAATGTGACTCCTTTTTTATCTGATTACGAATAATTTATATAACAATCGATTATTAAAACAATAACTTGTTACATCCCTTTTGGCCATATGGAGTGCCAATCACTTTTATGTCGATGCATAAATAATAATCTTGTATTCAATTTTGTTGAACCTAAAAAAAAAAAAAAACTACAACCAGCAGTCTTAGAACATCACTTAGATCTCAAAGTACTCTGTAACCTCAGGTAGAAACCAGAGTGGGGCATCTCGCGTCTCATAATCATAGACTTGTGACAAGTCCTCACCGTGATCCCTGTTAGCATCCTCCTCCTCTGTGGGCTGTGAGGGATCATAGTAGTCAGCGCTGTATTTGAAGGCCACTGCGTTGTAAGTGCCTTCGTCTGCCAGAGCCTCACTTAAACGTTTGTATTCTTCCTCTGTGAAAAAGAAGAGCAGACATACAGAGAAATAAGATTTTTTATTATCGTTTATAAAAGCTTATGTTTTTCCTGAACAGTTATGATGAGAATTAAACTTAATTCAGCAACCCAAGGACAAACAGTTGCTTGTTTAAGACAGGTTAAATGTGGTGACCCAATACCGTTATTTTGTTAATTAAAAGACATTTTCAGATGACGCCCCTTGAAGTTTTGCTTAATAATATGCTAGGCCTTGACTTTTTCCACAGTTTAATAATAGAAGGCAGAGGAAATATTCTCTTAAAAAAATAAATAAAAAATAGCTGCAGGTTAATTGCAAATCATTTTTTACCCTTTTCACCCTCTTTTGATACATTACATTTCAGGTAGACAGGAAATGAAGGGTTTATAAAGCCCTCGGATGACATAAGGATTGTGTTTCCAATCACCCTGGCAGGCCTGTCTAAAGGAAGAATGATAAAATAATGCAGAAACTGGATGAAAGACTTCATCTACTGTTTCACAATGAAGCCATTAAAGACATAAGTATTACAGGGTAAAAGCTACACAAACATTACATACTCTACCTTCTTTATGCCATCAAAAAAAAACAAATACAAAGAAAGTAGTTGAACATTTCTCTTTAGCTCCAACAATTACTTCCAGCAATTTGACCACTTTATTTCAAATTCAATGTCTTACCCCACAGAAAAGTAACAACAGGATCTGATTGTACTGCTAAAATGCCAAGGAAGCTATTTATTGCAAAGAAATATTTTAGACGAGAACAAGAAAGGAGACAAAAGAAAATATCCAGTCTGTGTGAAAATAAAGCTGACACTATACTATGTTAGCAGCCTAAGCCTGACCAGCCCAGCAAGCTGCAAGCAAATATTGATTTCACTCACATCCCAGTGAAAAAAATTGTACCCTGCAGCTGAAGCCATTTAGTTTAGTCTTGCAGAGTGAAACCTGCTGTTGGGTTAGATTGCGTTACCAACAAACATAACTGTTGTCTTTTTTCTGTTTTTTTTTTTCATGCCAGGAATAAAAACAGCTTCTTGGTCTCCCTTTAGATATTCCTTTTAAATATACTGTTTAATTAGAGTTAAGAGTTTAAAGTTCTTTCTTCATGAGAGATATTCTAATTGCTACGATATACAGTATACATATGGCCAAAAAACATTCTTCTTAAATATATAAGAAAAAAGGAAAGATTAGACTACCCTTTTTGTTGTTTTCATTCTATTTTGCAAGTAATACAGCTTTACAAAAAGTAACTGAACATAAAAAAAAAAACATAGTTTGATGTACATTTCCATTTGCTTTTTTTTTTACCGTTAAACCACAATAAGTTAGTAGAGAATTAAACTAACAGCAATAACAAGTGTATTTTTATCTTATGCTTCTTTGCTGCTGGGACACATGGATTTCCCCACAGTGGGAAAAATGCTATCTCTATTCTATGTTATCTTTTAATATAAATTTATAGATGAGGCTCTTTGAAACTTCAAAAAGAAAAAGTTCTTCTATTAAAATTAATGACAACCTATCTATAAGTGTCCAACTGTCCTTTCAGTGGTCAGCTGGGTAATAGACTGAGGGAATGGGGTCAAGGCTCCGAATTCAAGGGCAAAGCAGTCTGCAGGATGAACCTTTGCAAGGCGTGTGTAACTCAAGCCATTAGCTGACACATTCTTTGCTGTCAGTTTGGGCACAGGACACCATATTTCAGTTAAAACACCCATACATTAATTCAATGGCAGCCATTAAGTCAGTCATTCACAAAAGTACTTTGTCACCAAAATAACCCGTGTAACTATGATGTACAGCATCTAAGATGCAAGTGTCCTAGACATCCTAAAGTCAAAATTGATTTAAACATTAGCTATTAAGGTGCAGGCAGAGCTGATGCACTTTAAAACGAGAAGAATGAACAAGCATAGAAAAGGGTTGTTGAAAGAAATAGGTTGATAGATTCAGTCTGATATACAGTCAGTAAAGCACACTATAGTTAGAAGCTATTTATTCCTATTGTGTAGGGAGAGAAGGAGATGTAAGAGCCTCTAAACCTCTGAGGACTAAAGAAAGCAGGAATTTTATTCTAACCAAGTTGAAAAAGATGAACATGTGTTCCCCATAAATCTGATCTACTTGGGCGGCCTGCCCAGGCAGACTGAGACCCGCCCAGGAGGATAAAATACCAAAATAATGTAGACTTTTTATATAGCTCACAATGACCACCCGTCCTCGATCCCATTCACCTTGATAAACAGTATGTGTACACCCCCCAAAACCCCAAAGCCATTGATCAAGTAGATACTTGTAGGGGCCCCACGATGTTCGCGCAAACAAGGCTGTTCTAAATCCCAGAATTTATAGTTAAATCTTATCTGCCAAATGAACAACGTTGCTAGAAAAGTTCGGTATCATACAGGCGTCCCTCTTCCACTCTCAGTTACCAATGTTCTATGAGGCAACACATGGTTTCCCATTTATGTAGCAGAGGCTGTAAAATAATGATCTTACAATATGCAGTGCAAATAGTTACACAATTTACAGTGTTTGTCACTATAAGTATTGTTGTGATTTAAAGTCAGAGGACTCCCGGACTGCATCACTATTGTTCCTTCTTATAAGTGTTTTTTGGGTTCCTTTTTTACCTTGAAGTTGCTCAATTTGACAAAGCTTTTTTCCCCGACAGAATCCCTTTCCTATATGTTGAGTCGTGCAAGTAGAGCTACTGACGTTCTTGCGCAGCTGTGATACACGCCTGCAGATTTGATCATATTGTCTTATTTTCCTATTGAATTATTTTTTTCACTGGAAATGTGCTTATATTCTAAAACAGGGGAATTTAGCAAATAAAAAAAAGAGATTTCATAGGGACCTAAGCAGTTTAGGGTCATTTCCATTAATGTGGGTCATTTCTGAAAAATTGTTGCCACAATAGACAGATAACTGATTAGTAAGGTCTTTGCTTCTATCAACATCTGCTGGACATGCCTATAGTAGTAAGCAGGAGAGGAAGTAACAGTTTTCATCTTTGTAAATAGTTTTACAACTGAATGTTTGAACATAATTTCATGCTCATAATTGTTTGTTTAATAATAACTACATTATTTCTTATTTATGTTATAAAGGCGTTCTGTGATAAGAGTTTGACTAGTTTACTCGCTCATCAAGCACCGTGGCACACTGTGACATACAAAACCAACTTTGCAATGCCCACCACCACAACCTATGTGAAACACTGGATGAACTCATGGTTATTATTCTAGTATTTTACCATAAATACAGATGTTAAACTGAACAGTCACTAAAAAAAAGGAAAGGAAATTCTTATTTTATTGCAAGACAACTTTAGTTCCTGTATACTGAGGATAAACAAACAGTCCGGTAGGACCAACTTATGTGCCTATTTTTTATTCTACATGAAAAATGACTGACTGGCACCATTTAAGCAGTGTAATTTAAAATACATGGAAAAATCTAGCATTTATTTGAACTAATCTTGTTTGACATCACCATGTCCTCTCCTAACTAGGGATGCTATGATCAGGATTTCTGCCACCGACCAACCAGAGGGACAATCATAACCAATATTGATCACTGCTGATCACAGACTGGCTGTTCATTTTTTGATTTAGGTAAAAATGCTTCAAGTGGCAGTATGATCTGCAAAAACTGAATCACAAAATCACCTAATTTAGACAAACCAAGTAAAAAGAAAAAAATGTGCACACTGCAGCAGGTATTAAGTGAAAAGTACCAATGAAAATCCTGGTAACAGTTTTATTTTAACTGATTAAAACCGGTTAGACATATAGAACTGTTTTTATATGCGTCACAAAACGGCCAAAATCAAATAATGTCAAGAAAGAGGAAACATTCAAAGTCAAATGCAGGTTACATTCATATAAACAATCATCAGTAACTAAATCTAAACTGCCAGATGGATTGCTGATTGTTTTATGGATTTGCAAACTCTGCTGCTCTGGTATCTGCACCGTGTCAAAGAGTAGGCGAGGTGCTAAAACCCTCCTCCTGGCTCTGAGGAGCTTGATTTTTTTTTTCCTCACAAATTACCTGCTTCATGTAAGGACAACGCAAAAGTTTTAATATATACATTTATAAATACTTTTTTTTTTGTTACGATACACCCTGCAGCTTTAAGGAGACATGTGCTATGAGGATCCACTGGTGGAGCTCGAATGGTGCTACATCTCTCAAATATTTATGCCTTAGTAGAGCAGTCCAACATTCAGAGCAGTCAGTGGAACCCAAAGTATTTCACTGCTGTTCCTTTACCCGATTATTAAATCATTTTGTGGGCCAGAACATGATGCCCTTGGAAGAAAGTTCAGTGTAGTGCTGCTTTATCCAGGTCTTTTTTCTGCAGTGTTTCGGCAGTAAATTTCATGTTGTATTCTGTGTATTGGTGCATTTTCACATGCTTCATCCCCGAGGAATATTTCCCTTGCTAAACGCAAACTTTACATTACTCTCAAAGCACTGAAGTTCCAGTTGAGAGTGTTTAGGACGTGGTGCCACACTGCGCAGTATAAAGGAAAGAGGGAGATGCGCTACAGGCGGAGCTTTGACAGGCTGCCAAGGAAGAGATACAGGTGGTCGTTTTTTGTGATCTGTAAAAAAAAATATGTTGATTAACAATCACTAAGAACATTTTGCTCTAGTGAGAATCGTCCGATTATGATCTGTGGCTGATCGATTGGCACACCACTACTCCAGTTTGCATTAATCTTTGACTCTACAAAAATGTTTTAAAAGGATTGTTAGAAGAGTCCATTTTCTTTTTCTAACCTCCGAAAATTAGTTTTTGCTACATTTGGTTAAATGAAATACCTGAAGACAACAACACCAAATCCACAACAAAACATAGGAGGGGAACCTGGCATTTCTAAACCACACACTGTAACTCTGAAATCTCTCCCAAGGTGGTTTTCTTTTTCAGCAATTCACACCTTAGGACATGTTATCAATTTTGAATCGTAAAGGAAGGAGCTAAACGTCCCAATTTGTTCTCAACACCTCATCTTGGTAGAACTTTTTTTTACAGGTTCTCCAACAACCTTTCTCCAACAGTGAGCATCATCTTCAGAGGACCA
This sequence comes from Jordanella pulchra, assembly GCA_034780135.1. Classification (NCBI taxonomy): domain Eukaryota; kingdom Metazoa; phylum Chordata; class Actinopteri; order Cyprinodontiformes; family Cyprinodontidae; genus Jordanella; species Jordanella pulchra. The sequence goes on along the minus strand of JAUZNJ010043437.1, from coordinate 13,460 downwards.
TTAAACACCAACAGTGTCTTCAGTCAAAGGCTTCACCAGATCCAGTGCAAGAGAAGGACTGCTACAGAAGATCTTTCCTGTCTAAAACTAACATCTATTACCATATATAGCTAACATTCGCTTGTTTAAAAAGGCTGAAGAGTTGCTTTAACTATATATTTCCCTTTGGTATTAATAAAACATTTTTGAATTGAATTGATTTGATTTGAAAAAGCCTTGGTAAGTATGAAAGGCAGACATGACTTTCCCCTTCTGTTTTCAGATGTGTAAATTCTTCCTTTTTTGTGTGCAAAATTCAGTAGGGTAAGTGTAACATTATGGAAACAGGAAAATATGAATAACACGTCTGTTTAAGTCATTTAATTTCGTGTCATTTGTCTCCTCCTCTTTTAATCAGAAAAATGGCCAATCTGTCATTGTGGTGGTGTTGTGTTGTCTCGGAGTTGTCGTTAGAGTGACGTACTCTATACAGGACAAACTTTGTTCTTGTCACCTCGAAAAAAAAGAACAAACTTCTCTGTTCCCCCAAACAAATTTTAAGCAATGCATTTGATGTCTCTGTATTACAGAAGGGACAGAGGAATAAAATGGAAAGAAATGTAAAACTTGAATATGATCTCAATTACTACTTGCAACAGATCCGATTTTCATGAAGAATCTGGGGAGTAAAACTTTACAGTGAAAAAGCAGTAAAAAAAAAAAAAAGAAAAAGAGAGACAAAGTATTACAGTATTACAGTTTCTTGTCTGTCTGTGAAATGTGATCTTCTGCACATGGGCTATAGCTTTCCGATAATGATGTGAGAGAAATCCAAGCACAGCACGATAGTTTAACAAGGAAGACAATAAAATGTGCCTACTCTATGAAACAGGCTAATTATTAAGACACCAATAAGACAAACCCTGTCCACTGCTGTTAAGTGGTCTTGTGTAAAGCCCTTAGCTTTGTCTTGCTTCTTTTCTTAAGATTCATAAGAGTGTGCTTTACTTGTATCTAGTTTACATGTTTAAAACAAAAGTTTTTACACTTGCAAACCACCAAAAAATAATAATTTTACTGTAAATAAAAAAAAATAAAATATTTGTTCCACATGACCCAATCGCTGTTAAAGAGAACAAAACACTTGAACTAATTGAGCATTGGCACTAAAATATTTATTTATGCATATTTAAAATGACTGAAATAGACCAAATGAATCTTGCTTACCTTGTCTTGCCTCTTCTTCAAGCAGGTCGGTGTGTAGAGCCAGGTACCGCTCTTCATCACATAGCGCCTCAATCCTCGCCTCTTCCTCTGACAGTTGGTAGGATGTATTCCATGACCCGCTATCATACTCTGAAAGGTCATGTAAGTGACCCCGCCCATCGTATCTGTTGGATGATAAACAGAATTAGAGCGAAAGAAGTCCAAACATAAATGAACATTTATTGCAAAAGCCTAGACCTACTTACCAAGATAATGTAGTGATGGTTAAAGAAAAAAGAACTATTTTACTCTTTTGTCATAAAATACCTAATATTATAACAATGCTTACACTTCTTTTTCTGTTTTACAAGCAAACCTACATGGAAAATTAAAGAAGAACAAATAAGAAAAAATGAAGACGAACAAAGCAACTCGCCTCTTACCTTACAGGGTTCAATTCCCCCCTGTAACACTCATCATTACTTCTAAATCTGCAAAGAAAGTTACATTCACACAAACCCGAGCACATAAATACCTATCCGCAAGAACCCAAATGGACGATATATTCCAGGGTTCGTCCCTCTAGGGCATCTCTCTGCTGTAGTTTCTTCATGAAGACAAAGAAATGGGGTGCTGTTGTTGACATTCAGGGTTTGAAAGGACCCCGAAGCATAACTTGCTGTGGAAAAAACTGGGTTATGTGATAAAGACACACATACAAATTGTGTACAAATGAAATATAGCCTGGACCACTATGGACCAAGATGTTTCAAATAAATACATGCTGATAGCAATAAGAATATCTTCACAAAAAAACAGCAATGTTTTTTGGTGCTTCTTTTAACACCATGACTTTTTTTGAATCACCTTAGCCACAGGGACTGTAGCCAGGTTTAGACTTTTCTCTTGGATGATGACCATCAACAAATAAAATAAAAAAGAGAGAAATTTAAAATTAATCATTTAAAATCAAAGATAGTTCCAAAAGGAGAGAAACAGTTTGACAAGAGTTAATATTCTATTTATTTAGCAATATGATAACATGCCCATAACGTGCCAATATGCAAAGCTGAACGGAATAGTCCAAATTTTTCCAGATAGAGATGCACCAAGAGATCTTCTGGTGACAGGGATTGGGAAATAAAACGATGAACCTGATCTTTTCACCAATCAGCCCGTTAAATATTAAAAATCTGAGATACTTATATCCTGAGGAAATTAAAATAAAGACAGTGGAAACATTGTCATATCTATTCTATATTTCAAAGCTTCCACAATGAGGAATATGAGTCCAAAATATAACAAGCTGCTTACTTTATTACATCAAAGCTGTGTGTAATTTTAACTTCTTCAGCTAAAATATTAAGTTGGAAAAAACTATTTATTTTCAACAGATCCTTTATAAACAAAAAAATAACATCTCATATTATTTTTTTTTCTAAGCTTCTATATTTTAAGCTATAAATCAGGAAAAAAATGTACTTAAGTTGGTTAGTTTGTAAAAAAAAGTAAATGCTAATATCTAAATTTCTCTTTAATTGATTTGTAATTAGATAATATTTGCTGTACTCAAAACTTTTTTTGTGATGCAGGGAGTTAAGGTTTTGTGACATTAGGATGTGTTTAACGATAAGATCATTTTATAAATGCTCTATAAAAATGATAGCAAGGTAGTTTAGTTTTTCAGATTGAAAGCAGGAACATGTATTTTGTTATCACTTAGTTTATTAAAATAAAGCCTGAATCAAAACAGAAACAAAATTGAAGATTAGCTAAGAGCCACACAATCTCTGATAGGTGCATCTCTATTTAAGCAATAGATGTCAATAACATGATGAGTGTTGTCTTAAATCCAGAAAGCAAACCTCCAAAATACAAAAGCTATTTTTATTTTAAAGAATGAATTAACATACTAACTGTTGATTCATAACGTGTGTTGATTTTAGCTTAGGAAACAAAAAAATACCTAACAGTTCCCCATTCATATTTAACATTTCTTAGAAAGGAGTGATGATCGAAGACTGTTGAGACTAACGTTAGCAATAACCGCAGGCATTTGCATGTTAGCATGTTACTATATCCACTTCATATATAATTTTTTTTAGTAACACATCTGAAAGCAAGTTAGCAGGAGGAAGTTAAGTATTCGGCGTTTATTTCTGTTCTTGACGAGCTTCTGCAACATAACCTCTGGAGTAGTCCCTTGAAATTTGAAACAGGCTAACGAATAGCAGAAACAGTTAGCATAATGTTTCAGTCTACGTTTTTTCAACCGACCTATCAATCATGATGCTCTTGTCCCCCATCCATGGGATTAGGTGCTTTCCATGTTCGTGGTAAAGAGCCTTTTCGTCGTCTCGGAACAGTTTGCAGGCATAACCGAAAACCAAGATATCGGCGTATTTATCGCTGTCGCTCACGTCCTTCTTCACTGGTTTGTTGTTAGGGTCCTTCTTTGCGGCTCCGCGACGGAACATCTTGAAGTTACTTTAGAAAATATTTGGCTATTAGGAATACTTGAACAATGGTCTTACAGTAATGACATCCAGAAAACAAAATAGCTTCAATATAGCCGAAATTATTTAGCAACTAGCAACGTTTAGCACAGACTCTACTCAGCGTGTCGCCATGTTGAAAATCGAGGTTTTGAAGAGTCACTAAAGCCGTCAGCACTTTCGGTTAAAACTTCACACAAAATGCTTTGTTATTTTTAGATATTCATGCACTCAGATTGAACATAATGGTTGAAAAAATATTGTTATTTCTTATAGCTTCATTTTGACCAGTGGTTGATTTTGAACTTTTTTCATTTTTGTTTTCTGTTAAAGTTACATACAATGTCGAAACTGCTTTATAGAACGTTGCTTGTAACGTTCGCTGAACTAAATAGGGTATATTTATCTCATACTTTTATTAAATATTTTATCATCGTTATTATTAATTTGTTGAGTTATTATTATTATTGTTTTGAATACTTACATAAAAAAATAATAAAACAATAAGATGTGCCGAATTTTACATTCTAAAACCAGAGGCATTGTTAACAAATATACAAAGGGACAATTAGACAATTAAAAAGGATAATCTATATTTTATACAAACATTCAGATTGAGTTTGTCAAAATGGTTTTCAATGCCTTCAGGTTTGTTTAGGCCTTTAATTGTTGATATATTTCAAGCTCCTTGCTGAAGTATGTAAAGTTTGGCTTAGGCTTATTCAACTCTATTCAAACCAAATGCTCATTTTACTCCAAATGGAAATTAAATGTTATAGTAACCCATATATTTTTGTTTTCTCTCAACTAGATGTTGTAGGTGTTGATAGTTGTAGGCAGGAATGATCTTCTGTAGTAGCTTGTCTCACATCAGCTCTGGAGAAGCATCTTACTGAAGACACTCTGTTGTTGTTTAGAAATCTTCTGAAGAGGATGCTCTCTGTTTTCCATAATCTTCTTCACTATATGAATAATTCTCCTTTGTGAAATAATCTCCAGAGGTTCCAGAGGAGTTCCTAGAACAGAGCAAACCTTCTTTATGGTCTTGCTAAGCTTTTCAAAGCCATTTGCTCTGATGCTGTTAACCCAGTAGATGATGGAGGAATAAATCACACTGTCCACAACAGACTTATAAAAATCTGCAGCTTTTTTTTGCATATGCCGAAGGACCTAAGCTTCCTTAGGAAGTAGAATCTGCTCTGTCCCTTATTGTAGACGGCTTCACAGTTGTGTCTCAATTTGAATTTGTGGTCCAGGTGAACACCAAGGTATTTATACTCCTCCACCACCTCCACAACTTCTACCATGGTATTAACAGGATTCAACTCATTCCTCTTTCCTCTTAAATCTATAATCATCTCCCTTTTTTACTGACATTCAGGATCAGAGGATTGTTTCAAGACCATGCCACAAAGCTGGTCATCAGCTCTCTGTACTCAGCACCTTGTTAATTTTTGATGCACCCAATGACTGCAGAGTATTTTTGAAGGTAATAGGACTTTGTCTGGTACTGGAAGTCAGAGGTGGAGAGAGTAGAAAGGAATGGTTAGAGTACTGCCCCCTGTGGTTCTCTTGTGCTGCTCACTACTTGATCAGACAGTTGACTCTTCAGTCTAACAACCTGTGGTCTGTCTGTCAGGTAGTGTTTTATGAAATTTTAAACAGGATGATGATCGGCTGCAAATAAGACTCAGAACAATGTTTCTGCTAGAATAAATGTGTCTTTTTATTCCACCACAGATGCACATTTTTTTTTTCCACAGCAATGCTAAGTACATAAAACTTTAAGAGCTCTTACTGTGACACAGGACTGGAGAGCCTTCAGTCCCAACAGTGCAGCATCAACGAAGCTGGGTGTTCATACTCTGCTCGAACTTAGGGACTTCCCCATCTTTATACTTTTTGAAAACATGTTTTTCAAAACAGAAGGATTGCTCCCAATTCCCAGTTTTGAAAATATGTTTTCCCAGTTTCAGGGCCATCAGAAACTCAGTGCATGCAGATAAGACTTTATAAAAACAAGTCAGTTTCTCACGAGCTAAATGCATGATCAAAACAAGTTACCAGAAAAACAAGTTATATAAGACTTTATAAGATCTTTATAACGGGGTCAAGAAGCAGATTTTATTAATTCTCTATGCAGGTAGTCTTATAATCCAGGCAATGCACCCACCTGAGTCTTTTTGAGTTTCTCCCAAATTAAATCAGGCTGAATGGTGTTAAATGCATTGGAGAAATCAAAGAACATGATCCTCACAGTGCTGTCTGCCTTGTCTAAATGACAGTGGGTTTTCTGATGCCAGAATATGGTATGGGTGTGTGTTTAGTGATTTTACATATTCTGTAATTGTAATGAGGCCTTAATGTGCCATGTTTTTAGACCATACACCACAAAAGATGCAAGTAATCTTCCAATCCACTTGAGGTTAACTAGCTGCACACTTTATATAATATTTAAGCTGTTCTTTTCATTTGAGATATCAGCAACAATGTAACAAAAGATTGTCTAAACCCTTTAAGACTTTTCATCCTTTTCATTTCAAACAAGAAAGTTAAAGAGAGCACAGCTAGAGGTTCTGAAAAACAGGGTATAAGATGGAAACAAAGGTGCAACACTAGCACTATGATCTGTCTTCTTTACTTGAAATTACTCTCTGTACACCTCTGTTGTGGACTTCATTAGTCTTTTTCAGACTCGTTACAATTTCTGGGATTAATTATTTAGAGCTGCCTTTGGGCAAGGACAAAGGGCTTATAACAATATAACAGTACAGTGCTTGTTACACATATATGGTCAATAAATCTCCTTAATGAATGTTGCGATCTTTAATCTGACTATTTTAAAAGTGTTGCAACAAGTTGTGCTGAATACTCCAACGTAGGGAAAGATTCTCACCGACTACCGAGGCTCATTAGCATAAACAAGACAGGGCAGTTCATCCCTTCATCTATGAGATATACAGGTCCAGGGGCAGAAATGGGACCCCTAACATCTCTGCTGACCCCACACATTATGGCCATACCCCATTTAGACTATTTCCGGTTGGCATTATAGATCACTAACATGAAAAGCACAGTCAGTTTAGTCAGCTCTTCTGCTGGAAACAAATATTAATTTTTTTTTCGTTTCCTGTTGTTATGAAAAATGCACACACACCCTAACCCCTAACCCTAGTTTCATTATCTTTCGTGGGCTTTTCTATTGACTTCCAATCATTTCTACATCCTAACCAGGACCTTTACCCAACTATTACCAGTATATTCCTATCCATAATTTTAGCCTAAAGTTAATTCACACCAAAGTTCTAAATTGAACCCCCAACATTAAAAATAGGGGTCCACCACATTAGAGCCAGGCTTTGGTCACCACAAGGCCCGCTGGTCCTCAGAAATTGAGCAAATGTACCAGAGTTAGTTCTAAATAGGTAACATGAACATGTACCCTCCCCAAACACACACACACAATCACAGTTTTCTGTGGAGACTCTACATTGGCTTCCATTTATTTCTAATCAATTTTTACAGCGTAACCTTGACCCTTACCATTAAAATCTTACAGGTTTATATCTAACCCCAACCTAAATTCAGTTCACATCTTAGTACTAAATATGACCCTTAAGCCTAAAATAGCAATTTAGAAAGAGGCTTCTCCAGATCCAGTGCAAGACAGACCAATGCAGCAGACACCTCCTGCCTACAACTGTCAACTGTGTGTGTAGATTATCAGAGTCCAATTATATACCGTGTTGGTGTTTCTTCACAACCGCCTGATAAAAGATGTTATATAAGGCTACAGTCTTAATAGTTTTCTAGATTTTAAAGCGGCATCAGAATATTTAACATTTTTTTCCAAATCAATTGTTGGATGTGACACTAGTTTTGGTTTAAAAACAGTTTAAGCCTGATGCTTACATACAGCATCTAAGGCCAAATAAATATATATTTTTTTGCACTTTCTGACATAGATTCATACCAAATGATTTCTGTTTTTTGTCATGTAGGAGTCCCAAAATTATCTATATTTTATCTAATGGATAAATATAGGAGTAATGACAGACAAAATATCTTTTTGTAATAGATCTTTTTTCTTTTCTTCATAGATCCAAATTTAATCTGTTATCCTTGGGCTATTAAAGAAAGGTTCCAATGTCTTCTTGGAGTAGTTTGATGGATGGATGCTGAACAGGTGTAACTGAGTCAGATTTTAGGAAGACTTCCTTCAAGCTTTGCCTGCAAATGTTCAATAGGATTCGAAAATGTTGATTTATTAACTAATTTGGCAGTATGGTTAGCATCATTGTCTATTTGGAAGACCCATTTGTAGCTCACTACCTGGCTCTAATGTTTCCACATACTGTTCTTTCCCTATTATTTAGTTATAAAGTGCAAAAGTCCCTCCTGCTGCAAATCACCCACATAATGTGATGCTAATACCCCTGTACTTCACAGTTGGGATGAAGCTTTTAAGAGCTCCAAGCCACTTTCTCTTTCTCCAAATGTCATGGTGGTCATTAACACATACATTTTAGTTTCATCTGATCAAAAGACAGGCCCTTCTCTTTTTGTGCATCAGCAAACTAGCTTTTATAATCACTTCGTAGACATAAAACCCATCTTTTTTATTAAATGGTATATGGCTGTTCATTTCTTTTGTGTCATACTTGTATATCAGTGTTTGAATACAATGATATAGAAAGTAATACAAGTTAGAAGCTGATTTTGGGAGGTATACCGGGATTTCTTAGAATCATTGGAAGGGTTGTTCTAAAGCACTTCGCCTGGGGACGTGGAGTCTGAGTGGAACAAGTTCTCTCCCTCCATTGTGGACACAACTGCTCATAGCTGTGACTGTAAGGTCTGTGGCGCCTGTCACAGTCCCCAAATTCTGTGGACAGAAACAATAAGAGATGTTGTCCAGCTGAAGAAGGAGTTAAGCCTCACTTTTTTAAGAAATTGTGACCACGCCTCCGAACATGCAGTTACATGCTTAATGCCTGCACCACCACTCTGCCTGTCAACTACTTATGAAAATCTCAAGGAATCACTCCTAAAAGTTTTGACACAAGAGATAGCAACTAATGGCTATCAATTTCAATTACTAATGAACTTTATAAAAACTTTAACCTTCCAGAAGCCTAACAAAAACTTTATTATTTAGATATTTATTCAGAAGAAATTATATTGTTAATCCTTGTTGAGCTAAGATGATAATAGGCTGATTATCATAACAACTGAAAGAACTCCTTATATTTGTACAAAATAATTGAATATCTCTTAATTTTATGTAACTTTTTTCTATTAATGAATGATGTCAATTATATGAATTGTTGTGGATGAAGGATTTGAAATGGACTTCCCTAAAGAGTAATAAGCTAAAACCACTTACATCCTATAACATAGAAGAGGGTATCTTTTCAAAATTACCTGTCAGAATTCCTGTTTTAGTTTATGGCACAAATCATAATAGCAAAAAAACAAAGAAACTTTCGAAATGCTTGCTCTTGATCTTGAGGGATTTCTTTTTTTAGAGGATTAAACTGTCATGTTGGATAGATTTGTTTCTGTGGAGAGTAACATAAATCTTCCAATTTCCCACAGTGAGATTCCTATCTTCTTGTGACAAGGAACTGTGTGGCAGCATGAGTGAAAAATGCAAATCTTTCCACAGTTAGACACTTTGTTTTTTTCTTGTTATGCTTACCACAGCATGTTATCATTCCCTAGGGGAAGGAAAAAGAAATAAAAAATTGCATCGATGCCTAAAAAAAAAGGTATTGGATTTATTGGTGCAGCAAATAGCATTGAAAATTGCACCAAACTAAGCAGACGATGACTACGGCCGACTGCAGAAATTAGTGGTATCTTTTCTTGATCTTTGAATGTCATCTGTCAGGCAGTTGTTATAAATGAACCTTTGACTCTATTTATCATTCCCTTCATGCATACTATAGTCAGATGGTTCAGACATGTCTTCTGCGCTGCTCATGCTTAAATTAATGCTGTAAATTCAGTTGATTACCTTCATGAGTGACACGTTGGACAGGACATAAGCCATCAAGGGCAAATAATAATGCTGTAGCCATCACATGTTTCAAAACAAGCCAGGCTGGATTTTACATCAGCTGTGAGTGGATTTATTGGGATGAATCAGAAGCTTAATAGAACCCCTGAGCTCTTATCATTATGTTATGCAGCATCAACCCTTCCAGGTGGGTTTGAACAAAGTATGAAATTAATTTAAGAACATTTATGGATTTCTCAAATGAGCCCTTTCCAATCACGATTTTGTCTGGAAATGATGTAGATGAGATAGGTTGACTTTGGCACCTCGGGGCTGTTTACCTGGCTTGTTCACCTTATCTCAGTGATTAATGCTGTGATTAAGTCTAAACTCAGACAGATTTTTTTGCATCTATTAGCCACCATCGTCTATCATCAAAGTGTTTATGATTGGTGTTCAAACCACAGGCTGTACAAAAACACAGTAAATAAAAGAGTGTGCACCTCCAGCCTGTGAACAATCAGCGGATGAAACATATTGAAAGATGATGAGATTTCAAAGAGTAAATTGTTTATTTTATACTTTATATCAAATGATATAACAGATCTTAAGCTTTTTTTTTTTTGTCAACGAATGCTAGAGGATTTCAATAAAATTAGCTATCATGAGAAAGTTATTCTCTAAGTAATTGAATTCAAAGAATAAACTCATTAAACAGATATATATTTTAAACATTTATTTTATATAAACTAGGATGAATAAAAAAAATTAATTTCTATGAGAGTTTTAGTATAAAGCAAAAACGAAAATCAATTCATAGATGCTAATCCATGTTTTACACAATCATGAGTAAGATTAGTCATTTGACAGTAGTCCAGCAGAGGGTCATTGGCATCTTCCATAAAGAGAGGAAGCTATGTAGCTGTGAATTAAAGGTGTCTCTAAATGAATCTCAGCAGCACCAAAGGATAATTATGTCCATGCCATGTCTGTGTTAATGGAGCAATAACACAAACAGAGCCTCTAAAAAGTATTACCTTCATATATTATATTTCACATCAAGATATTTTTTTATCTGGTTTGTATATTTTTGTATATTTTTTTCTCATGTTATAGTTTATTTTACAAACAAAGTTACATTTTTTTAGTTATTAGTAAGACATATTCATCAACATTAAGGAGAAAATGGGCTTTTAATTTATCAATCTACATGTAATAAATCTGTATAAAACATTTTCTTCTTTTTGAATTAAATCTGACTTTTAATTTCCTATCAGTTTAAAGCTAATTATGTGTCATTAGTTCCTCTTGTATACATGTCTAATCTAGAGTGTACAAGGACACTACACTGTATTTTGATTTTTGATTTTCATTTTATTCTATTTATAATGGATAACACACTTTAGTCAGGATAGTGAACTGACTGTAGTTTCACTAACTCTTTGAAGAAATGCTCTTTGAAAACATGAATCTTATCAGACAATTTTCCGTATACTTTTTTTAAAAATAATTTTAGAAAAAATAATACCCAGCAGGTCTTTATTCTGTATCTTTGTTTACAAGCTAGTCTAAACAATTTACCTTTTCACAGAATCATTTCAATCAATAGAAGTTCCCTTCCAGTGAATTGACCTTCTCCTTTGCCCTTTTTTCAATGCAGAACTGAAATGCTCTGTGACAGGGGCTCTCAGCAGAATTAAATTACTGTGGAGTAAAGTGCATTTTATCCTGCCTAGTGTCTCTGAATATATAGCAGCTTTCATGAAGCTCAGACCTGGCATTTGACTCACCAAGCTGCTGAACCAAAATACCTAATCCCTGGATCAAAAGTAGTACTGTGACAAGACAAAAGACTAAATGTTGGCGTGCTGGTAGAGTCGAACTGGCGTCACTGGAAATACATAGAGAACAAAGGTTATTATCAGACCTGATGAATAAACCTTCAATAGATAGTAATATTAATCCTAGATTAACGTGTCACCTATCTCACTGACACTAAAAATCGAACCTTGCTTGTATCATGCACAATGACAGCAAAGCTTTTTCTTCTTTCTTCTTTTTATAAACAGTAAGATTAACATTGCCTTTCATTCACTTACTCTTTGGCATAATTCCGCTATAGTAATGTTTTTTTTTTATGAACAACTAGAGATGATGGTTATGATACAGTGTGCATAAAAGTAGTTAGTTGAGTCATTTTTTCTGTGACCATGAATTAGGAAGACCTCATAATATGCTATGAATAATATAACTCTCACAGATTGTGGTATGCTAAACTACAGGGCTGTTTCACATGAATGCAATGTTTAGAAGAGAATAGAGAAAAATGTCCCCTGTTGTCCATTATTAGGGAAAATGAGGTGTATCAACAGCAAAGTAAAAGGCAAAAAAAGTTTGCAGACTCAAGCGAAAGATAGAATAAGACACCAGACAATACAACCTAAGGAAATGGGAAAATAATACTATACATATATTAAACGTGACTTTCATTTTTAAAAATGTTCAACTTTGTGGGGTAGTTCAGGACAATTTGCAAAACATTTAAGAATATAAGTGCATAAATAAAGGAGCACACTACGTATAAGGAATGAAAGACAGTACAAATAGCAGAAGATCATTTTCTATTCAATTGTTCCTTTCTAAAATAAAGCAATTTAAGTGCTGTGACTATGAGTGAAAACACCACAAACATCATAACAACACTGGAGATATAAAAACAAAAAATTTTAGCATTTTTAAAATAATGGTAGTCTAAGAAATCACCCTAAATGTTTTTAAGCTGTTTTTTTTTTAATATTTTCTCCGTCATGGTAAGATTTGATGTACTATAGTAACAAAGTCCAGAAAAAAAGTATTTGAATGCAGAAAAATCAATAGCACACATGCACAAAGTGAGTTGCCTCATCATTATTTTTAATAATTTGTCTGTAGTCCACAAGGTTACACCACATTTAGGTTTACAGTCTTACCTAGAAGAAAATTATCTGCTTTTCTGACCAAAACCTTCTTTTTCATTTGGATGTGAGTTGTATACGTATACTGCATGAAAAATACTAGCTTATTGCCTGAGATTTAAAATAGAGAGAAATGTTTTAGTCATAACTGCTAAATGATAATCACCAGGATAAATACTAGAGAATTTATAAACAAAATAGATATACTTTGAAATCCACCTATAAATTTTGCAAAAAATTCTGGAGAAAAAATCATATAGAGCAGTAGGCTTTTTCCGTTAGGCCATAGCAGATTATAAAAAGGACACCTCAGTGGCTCCGACCAGGCTGTGGTCAGAGCACAGCAGAGAGATCATTTTTCACTTTACCCTGGGTGGAGTCTAATGGAATGGCAGCATGACAAGCCTATGACAGAGCGAGTACAGCGGGGCTGAGTGGGAGCATATATCAAAAACTGGACATCACGGAGAATAACTACATTTTATTGGGGATACATCTTAATTAAATGTGTAAGTAGCTTGACATTACACTGGGTAGGTTATTTCATGTTGTATGTGAGATGTACAGTAACAAATATTATCTGTATCTTAAATTATTTTGTTGCACCTATTTAGCAATACTAATGTATTCTGGTTAAATGATATATTATAAAATGTTATACCACATCTATTGTATTGCCTGAATGGGTTATAAATTGATATATTTTCCCTAAAACCTAAAAGTTGTCCATTTCTAGAAGATTGTTTTCAATAGCATTGCCTGCTACCACCTATCAAGGCTTGTCAATCTGGATTAGTTGGATAGTTGGAGGCAGAGTGGATGTAT